>BLXT01005549.1:581205-596004 GCA_019648995.1 Plakobranchus ocellatus
TAGTGGGTGTTGGACAATAAACAAAGAAGCAGAGTAAAAACTGGAAGCAGTAGAGATGTGGTTTATCAGGAGAATGATGAAGATATCATGGACAGAAAAAAAAGTCCAATGAATTGGTACTGAAAGAGGCTAATCTTGAGCAATCACTTATTAAAACTATAAGACAGAGCCAGCTGCAGTTTTTAGGCCATATTTGCCACCACAAGGGTTCAGAACACTGAGCAATCACTGAAAGGTTGAAAGCAGACGTTGTAGAGGATAAATTTTATTGAAAGTCCTGAGTCTTGGGCAATAGGCAAAGGTTTTAAAAAACAACTTTATGAGATTAACTGAGAATAGGTTTGAGTGGAGGAATATGATTGCCAATGTCTGTTCCAGCCAAGGTACCCAAAGAAGAAGTATTAGTATTAGGCAAAAAAAAAAAAAAGGTTTTGCACGTGCTTAAATATTATGCTTGCATACTAATGCGCTACCTCTCTGCCTCTCTATAGAGTATTCCATGTATAAATTTTGCACATAAACATCGTACACATTCTCATTTGTTCTGTATAGAGACACTGAAAGCATCTACTGTAAACCATCTTCTCTTTTCCTTTCTTGTAAAAGTACATTTCACATTGTGGCCTAACAGACTGGGATCAGTGTTACACACAAATCCCTCCCTTTTTCCTTTTTCTGCACCCTTGCCACTCTCCTCTTGGCCTGTTACAAACTGCAGATCAATGTAATTGTCATGTTTAAATTTTAACTTAAAAGATGATCCTGTTAAGTACGTAGTATCCATGTTTTGAGATTCTTGTGCTTAATAAGCACTAATTCTAACCTCTAGCTCTAGACTCACGACCTATCAGCATAGCTTAGCTTACCACTTGAAAAAGAATATACATGTTTTATTATACAGCTGAAGCGATGAGAATAAGTGAGACAGTCGAAAGAAGAGCCAGATCTAAATCAAGGTCTAGATCATGAGGAAGCTAAGATGTGACGAGAGTCGGCAATGAAGTCGCTGCTGAAATGTGTGTCATGTTCTCTGTGCCAAATGCAGAGTGGACTCACAATTTGGATTAATTTCCAGGCATTCCAGATTTTACTGAAATGAATCTCCAATGCATTCCAAAGCAACCTAATTCTTCATTGAGTTCTGAAAGGTGTGACAATATGGTGCCTAAGATTCCACCCGAGATTCTGAGGCACTGTGATGCCTATGAATTTACCCTTTCGGCACAAGTGCAAATAAAAAAGTTTTTTTAATCCTCAAAAATGTATTTTCCATCCAATTTTGAAAAGTCAAAAAGCAAACTTTATCAGGTAATAATGCAAGAACCAAATAGAGTAAATAAATAATAAAACAATTTTTTACATTTACACTTTCTTCATCTATGGCTGCACTGATGATGAGAAATTACTTCTTATTGCTTGTATATATATAACTTGACATAATTTGTTTTGTTTTTTTCACCCGTTTGCTCTGTGTTATAGTTCTCACATTATTTCCTTTGAAAATACTAGAACTTTTTTTTTTAGAAGTAAGCTGTGTTAGGACAGCTTCTGATACATTAACATTAGGTGATTGCTCATTATATCGGACAGATCTTTTGTTATGCTCATGAGAACTTTAAAGTTGTTTTTGTCAGTAATAACACCAGATGGCAAAGCCATGAAGTCAGTTATTGTCTTCTGAACCTGACTTATCCTTTGAAACATGTCTTTTTGTAGAGGGAGAGGCAAAACTTTACATTGTTCTGTGAAAGTGGACAGCCAATTGTAATAGTCTTGACTTGTAAGATCTGGGTGATTAATATATTTCAGGGCATCTTCAGAGATTGCCTGCATTGGCATGAGAGAGGCAGATATGTTCTTAGTGTTCACTTCCTCCGATTCATTTGTTACATCACTGAGACAAGGGTTTGAGCCTTCCTCTACATTGTATACGCCACTATCTAGAAGATTTGAGTCTCCGAGGCAGGCTTTCATATCTGCTTTGACTTTTTCATGCCCTGTGTCATGATCTAAAATGGCCTGGGTCTGATCTGAATCCGACTGTATATCAGAAGGATCAACTCCAACACATACCTGCCAATGATTGGAGCTGTTTGTTGGTTCACTGGCTGTCTTTACTTGCTGCTGTTCATGAATTTCAGCTGCTGTCTTGTTTTGTCCTGCTTCTTGCTGGATAACCATTAAAGTATCAGAGCCTTCTTCTTTGATGACTGTAAATGACGTCTCACCTGGTGCATTTGCCAGATTAAATCCAGCAGCATTTTCAGCTTTAACAGCATCACTCTCTTCCAGTCGAAATTCAAGGATATTACTACTGTTAGGGTGATCAATAATTTTGTATGTATAGCCTGGCTGAAGCATGTCAAGCCTCTCAAGAGCTGGATCAAACACTGATAGTTCAATATTATCTACATTTTTTTCAACCTTTTCTTGAATTTGACTTGAGTCTTTTACATAAGAAGAAGCATTGGCATCAGAATTCTGAGGAAATAAAAATTTAGAGTGACTACAGCAATAGACTTTTGAAAAAATGATGGCATGTATGCCCTTGGGCATCTTGAAACTTACAAAAAAAGAGAGGTGTGGATGTTTAAATCTTAGGCAAAGAAAAATTTGGATGGAGGAAATCCATAAGTGCCAAGCATATGTTTGGCCAGTATACATTAAGACAAAGGTGTTTTCATATTTTTTTTTTTTTATGTTTATTTGTAACATCTTGATTCAGGAAGTAGGTGTAGAAAAGTATTCACTTCGATGTTTCGGATTTTACTATTAACAAGGGAGTGTGCATCATCCAATATCTAAGTTGCGTGCAAACTTGTCCATAGTCAGCCAATGCAGGAGATTTATTTGCTCACTGATAAAACCAAAAAAAGTCATATGTTTCAGTTCCTTATGATTTTAATATGTTTAATAAACGGAAAAAAAAAAAAAAATTTTTTGTCAAACTAATACACATCTACTTCAACCTAAAATAGTCCTGAGAAATACAGGGAAAGCAATATTAGTGTAAAGACACTTTTTTTCCTTTGTTATACTGGGGTATATGGTGCACTCTGAATACATCGAAATGAAGGGACTAGTGCTATTATGACAATATAAGAGATTGTGATACATCAAAATACAAAAATAAAGAGGGAAAAATTCTTCTTGTTCTTATTTCACCTCTTTCCTAACCTCTTTAGTACGTATATAAAGTATTATGTACTGTTTAAAGTATGAGTAGGCCTGTTTGAATAGACAGCCCCTAAGAAAATGTATGTCTATATATATATATATATATATATATATAAATATATATATATATATATATATATATATATCATAGATATAATTTTCTTTTAAGTATGCATCTGCAAATTCGCCTGCCTGAATATTTTAGATTCCAACTATGCATAGATTCGACTTCAAACGAAAAAATCTTATTTTTTCAGATTAACACCTAAAGGACCGGCTTTGCCACCATAGATTTACCCCTCCCAGACCAGAGCTGCCACCCCCCTGTTCAACCCCCAAAACTGGAGTCACAACCCCTATTTCTAGAGATCTATGCCTTTATCACCAATAGGATAAGCCTATAATGGAAATCCTTTGTTTGTTTACCCACGCCTTCAAATTGATAACGAAAGTGTTTCGTTTCAACTGGGCCAGAAAAGGTCTAGACTAAGAATATTTTGGATTGGAATGAAGTAGTGGACTAGCTGTTGCGAGAATACTCGTCACTGGTCCTTTATGGCTGGGTACTTTTCGCAAGTGTACTCGTCGTTGGTCTTTTATGATGGTTTCTTTTTTCACGAGTATATTCGTCAATGGTCCTTTAGGTGTTAAAATATACATGCATAAAGAACAAAACTTTTAAATAGCAAAAAAATTACCTATAAGTGTTTCCAATATATAAAAAAAACAAACTTTTACAAAAAAATGTTTTTCTTGTCTTGTAACCCAAGTATTTTTTCTTCTAAAAACTGAGAGGGGAAGGGAACATAAGAGTTAGAAGAAATAAAAAAAAACAATGTGCAAAGATGGACTGGTTAAAAAGGGATACTTTTTTACATAAAAGTTTTTTTTGGGTTCAATCTCACAAATAGTTCCTACTTGGTAGCCATGAATAAGGTTGTGAATGAAAAGACAGTAAAATAAATGAAAGCTTCTATTAAGATCTAATCGTTTTCTCTAAAAATAAGTTCAAAAATGGTATGGAGCAGACAAATAATATTAATCTGGTACATGTAGGTTGACTGCCTGTGGCTTTTTCATGATTCTTATTATGTTTTCGAAAAAGATTTTCAATTTTTCATTTGAAATGTAACATTATCTCTGTCTTAAGATTAAATCTAAGCCTAAACCCTCTTCATTTTAATTTACCATTACTGGTTATCTTCTTAATATGAATATCCTTGTGTTCAAATTTTGCACAATAATAATGCACTTTAAGTAATTCAAAAGCCGTAAACTAAATGAGATGCAGACTTTACATCGAGAACAAAGATTTTTTAATATTCATATAGAGTTTAGAGCAAAGTAAAATGTACAAAACATATAATTTTATGACTCAACTATTTCCCATTTCCACAGTTCTATGCTTAAGTCAACCAACTATAAGATTTTGTAACCATATTTTGATTTTAATTTATAATAATCATCTCTAGCACTGGCAGAGATGTAAAGGATTGCTTTAGGTCAGAGGGCCTGTCTCATCCAGGCACAAAAGGTTAGATAGATATGATATCCAGTTGCTCTAGATTGGATTGGCTTAATTAAACACTTTTCCATTTAATAATAAAGACGTAAAAACATAATCAACTTTATTGCCTTTTTGAGAAATAAAATGATTTTTTTTTTTTAATGTTGTCTGGACTGTCAATCAGAAAATTCAAATTATTTTCGAAAAAAAAAACAACAAAGAAAAAAAAATTCTAAATAATCATGTTGTTATTAAGGTTTATATTGATTTTTAATAGCTGTTGTTTTCACTACACCTTTAGTATCATTCAATCAACATACCAATGAACTGTCAGGTGATCCAACAAGGAGTTGCATTGTTTGTGCTAAATTTCCTTTAGCTTCTTCGTCATGTTTTTCAGCCTGCTCCTTTTGAGCAACAAGTTTAAAATGTGAAGTGGGAAGCAGACTCACATACTTTGGCTGCCTTGATCCAGGGGGCCAGCCATCCTGGGAAAAAAAAAACAAGCAAAAAACCCTAAAAAAAGTAGAAATGACAATTTTTTAAGAGCAGCCCTAGTAATTCAGATGTCACATATGACATTTTTTGAAGGTGAAAAAAATATGTGTTTATTTTGCCTTTCCATCCAATGTTTGTTTATTTAAATTCAAACCCCAATGCCTATGAGCTGAATTATTATACACATATCCAGTTTCACCACTGCAAAACTCATGAAGTGCAATTTTTGACTAGATCAATGATTTTTATGTTCAGAATGCGGCAATCACTCATTCCGACTTGTCTCTAAATTTAATCTGAGCACCTATTCTTAAATCATAAATTTACAGTGATAATGATGTTGTGATGTAGTACTCGTGGCTCCTCTTGTGATCACCTTAAAAGTCCTATAGATAAATTTGTAGTTGTGATTGTTGAAAATGCATCTTTTGGGCTCACTTGCACCACCCATTTTTTGAGATTAGTGCCTGCACAGGTTCCTCAGCACAGAATAAAAAATGCCATGTAAAAAGTTTTCTTCCCAAAAAGGTCTGGGCAAAAACTGGTAACACTATCATCATAGAAAGCATCAAATGACTGAATTGTTATTAAATTTTGCATTTGAAGAGCACTGTAAGAGCAAAAAAAAAATTTTAAAACAAAATGAGAAACATGTAATGCATAAGAGCATCGTTTGTGTTCTCTACTACAATTTACATTTTCAAATCACAAGCTTTATGAACATTGAAATTGGTAAATAGTTTTATCACAACAATTTACAATTTAGAGGAAACTTTTCAAATGCCATATGAGCAGGTATGGTCACTTATGTTTTGCACCAATTATTCACGTCCATAGGCGCTCTGGAAAACCTCACATTAATGTTGTCTCTCCCATCACCCATCTCTTCACATTTTCTGATTAGATAACTTTATGTTTAGCCTTGCCTCTTTTGCTTAACTCCCAATATGAGTATGATATTCAAATCGTTTCTGACAATTTAGACATTTTAGAAAGCTAACCAAGCCTCATTCATCCAATACCATTTTATTTCACAGAGAGAAAATGGAATGGCAACTGATAAAAACCAGTCTCTAAACTATTCTTATTTACCTGTGTTTCTTTCTCTACTGAGTGAACTTCATATAAACCGTTTGATCCCATGTTGTGCACTTTAACTAAATGAGCCCGTAAGTGGCCTGCACGAGAAAACCTCTGATTGCACATAGTGCAAAGATATTGTTGGCCAGTTTGATGCTCACGTTCATGCCGTTTACGACTGGAAACATCATTATATCTCATGGAACATATTGAGCAGGCATACGGTTTTTCACCTGAAATTGTAAAAAGCAAGGAATTTAGTTGTAACCATGCCAAAGCTATTATTGCAGTGCATACAAAAAAAAACAAAAACCACCACCTGATGATCTGAATTCAAACTTTTACTTTTAAAAAAGTAAAGGTCTTCTGAATAATTTAATAGTAGTTTTCTTGGAAATATCAGAAAAAAAAAGGTTTTAAAAAAAATCTTTTTATTTATTTCCATTTTGCAAATTGGATTACCTGTGTGAATTATTTTATGACGTTTAAGATCCGAAGCATGTGCAAATGATTTGCTGCAGGTCTCACAGGTAAAAGGTCTTTCTCCTGAAAGTATTTTGAAAGATGCTAAGTTTAATTTTGTTTGTTGCAGCACAAGGGTATTACAATAAAATCCTAACCAAATCATTAAACCTCTATCTTACCCTAACTGGTGTAGCATTATGAAACAGTCCGCTAAAAAAAAAAAGAAAAGATACTTCTTATCTCACAGAATAGAAAGACTAAAGCTGAAAATGAGAGTAGTCTTAGTGAAGTAAACGACATAAAGCTTATTCCAATGTAGAATGTTTATTTTTGTTTTTGTTTTTTTCTTCACTTCTATCCTCCAACCCTTCCAAAATTTTATTTAGAAACCTGTAATTAGTATGACTTGTGAAACAGCTAGTTCATGTCCGAAGGCGAATAGGTAAATAAGGTATCACACACGCTCGCCTATGAGCGGTGGCAAACCTGTCAGTTGCCTCTCACCATGATATTTCTCACTACTTTGACCTTTGATTTTTATCAATAAAAATGGTTAAACCATATAATATTTTTTCTTTTCTTTTATATACAGTTTTAAAATCAATTTTACAATTAGAGGTTAAAATTTGAGTGGGAAGTTGGTGTAGTAACAGCCACTAGCATCGTGGCACATAGTACTAAATTAGCTCTTCAGAAAGAGGAGATTTCGTGCTTTATTTTGATCCTAAGCAGAGTTCATTACAGTTTGTTGAAAAATCTTGACGGCAATACCCAAAAATCAAGAAAAAACATATCATGTACCATTTCATGTACCATTTGAAAGAGCATTTTTTTTTACTTTTTACTTTTATAGTTTTCAACATGATATCTATTATTTAGACCTCTGGCTTTCAAGTTAAATGAGACGCCCATCTGTCTATTTCATCAATTTCCCTACGCCTGTGGAAAGCCTGACTTCAGATCTGATAACTGGAGTGAGCCATGCCAATACCCAAATCTTTTAATGTCCGAGTCAGAGGAAAATCATATTCATAAGCCAGCGACACAATTCTTGATGAGACGAAGAAGTATTTGTATGTTTTAGATCCATTCAATAAATTAAAATTCTATTTTAAATTGTTCGAATCAATATTCCAAAAAAATAAAAAAAATAAAGAATCAGATTCGGAATGTGATGGGTAGACGAATAGTGGTGGGCAAGTCTAGTCAGAAAAAAGGGGAAAAGAAAATTTTTGATTTGTTATTTGAGTGGCATCAATAACACATTTACTTCTCTTTATCCTGTTTCTTTTTTTATTGAAACATGATGCACATCTTAACATTATGGATCATTAAAATTTTAACCCCACCTGCTTTCCTTTTTTCTTCTAATCCTACCACTAGCAGTATGCCCAACACTTATTATTTTTTTAAATCTTGTTTCAGGGCTTGAACCATAGTACTCAGAGTTGCATGACCATTTTCTGAAGACTGGAAGAGACAGGAGACACATGCTTCCTACTTTAACTGGCCCTATACAGAGAGCTTTACTTCAGCAGTTTTGCCTCAAAGAGGACAGTGCTTCATCATGAAACATGGTTAGTGATTCAAGTGGGGATTTTTTTTTGGTACCAGTATTACATACAAGCTTTTATTTTTACTTTCAATAGTTGCTTGAAAAATAAGAAATCCACAAAAAAAAATAAATTTAAAAGAATAAAATAAAATGATAGCTATAAAGTCTCCAACGGCTTAAAAAAAAATTCTCATTAAAATAAAAAAAAGCCATCCTTCAAAAGTAAATTACCATTATTCAATATGTTAGAATAGGATATTCATCAAAATTTATAATACTTTGCTCTGTGCATTTAGCCTGTACTTGTTGAATATATATTGTTTATTGAATTCATAAAATTTATTGTACACACTGAAGATGTGACATAACCAATTTGTAAAATTTTTCATTTACTCTTAAGTCATGTGTCCTCTTGCATGTTTCAGGTAGCTTTAGTAGGCAAAATAATGACATAAGCCTAAAAGTAACTTGAAATTCAGATTCTGCACAAAAAATTACATGAATGTAAATTTTGTATCTATAGAATTTAAACTCACTATTTTATGCTAAAAAAATTTAAAATGCACTTGTAAATCTTACTTTTTCTGTCAATGCACTAATTATGCTGTTTATGTATTTTTATTTACAAAAAAATGTGTTCATTAACATCTTAGGGCGCTGAAAAAAATTGACTGTTTGCCTTAAACTACCTGCTGTGTGACCAAATTCAATCACCTGTGAAGACTAATAATTTTTTTTTGCACAAGGTTCTGAAAAAATGCATATTTGTCATTTTTTTCACAATCATTTTAAGCATTTTAAGCATTTTTCCCATTTTCATCGTTTATTACTCTAAACAGAATGTTTTGACAGCTGTAAAGTTTTTAAAAGCTGTTTAACACTATGGGGGACTGTTTTAAAAAGCTTTTAATTAATGTCTAAGGAAAATATTCTTGTAAAAGTGCTTCAGAATGCAATAAACCAATTGCACTCTTTTGCTACACATTTTTTCATTTTGAAATTGTTAACTTTCTTCTTACTTGATAGATTTCCCTCCTGTTTTTTTGTGATCTTTATAGTTTTTTAACATCTTTGCAAAAAAACATAATTAAAATCTGTAAAATCCTTTTAAAACTTTTGTTTGTGGTACCTAAAGAAATACAATGTGGTTGCCTCTGATGACCTCTTACAGTTGACAAGCCCAAGATGCTCTATTTACATGATGCATATTGAAACTACACATAATTTTCTTTTTTTTTTTTTGGTTCACTTTACTAGCTATAGTGAAAGCGAAATTTGCAAATGAATTGTTAAAATTTCCAAGTCTTAAGTAAAAATTTTAAAAACTATTTTAAAAATACCTGTATGAGTTTTCATGTGAGACTTCACATACACTTTCATAGAAAACCTCTTGCCACACACAGTGCATGCATATGGCTTGTTTGTGGAGTGTGTGACAATGTGTCGATTCATCACTGTCTTCTGGCGAAATTTTCTGCCACACACTGGACAAGTCAATGGTTTCTCCCCTGAGTGGACTGTCATATGTTCTTGGAGGCTGATGTTTGTGCTCAGTTTCTTCCTGCATATGTTGCACTCAAACATTTTTATTCCTGGTAAGATACACAAGTATTTTCATAAAAATGTTACTTTTTTAGTAGAATAACTTTATGTATATTTTAAAATGCAGGAAAGTTTCAAATATGTCACGAGCATTTTGATTTCTATAGACAACTTTCACTAACTCTCATCCATTAAAAAAGATAAAATAAAAACATCTATACCCTTCACATGTATATATGTAAAATTAAAATTAGGACTCAAACTAAGAACCAGCATAGAGGAACCAGGAGTGGAGCACCTTTTTGTTTTTGGCAAGCCACAATGTGAGGCTAGTTTGTCTAAATGGGGCCAACTTGTAACAATCACAATAAATATGTTTTGAATAAAGCATCAGTATCATCATCATCAAGTACCTTGTCTGGAACAGACATTGGCGATCATATTTGAATTTTTATTAACTTTTTTGATTTTTCCACCTTTGCTGACAAGATTGCACTTGGGGTTAGAGGATTTCTTAGAGATGAAATTTTGGTTTTCTTTACATTCTATGGCAGGCCCATTTTTTCCCTCTCTAAAAATACAGTTTCTAGAATTTTTTGGAGTTGTTTGCTAGATTCTGCTATTAAAACTGTATCATCTGCGTAGGCCTACCTGAGATTAGTAAGATTCTCTCAATTTATTTTTAAGCCTGAAATATCGACACATTCCTTAAGATTATTTCACTTTATAGGTGAAAAAGATCAGGAGACATTACACATCCCTTTCTCACACTTCTTTAGTAGATTTGAAATAACTATGTTCTCCTTCAACTCTTACAGACGCAGTCTGATCCCAGTATAAATTTCTAATAACTCTCAGGTCTTTCCCATCGATGTCTAATTTTTCTAGCATATGAAACAGCTCGACATGTTTCACTTTGTTAAGGGCCTTAGAATAATCAATGAAACAAGATGGAGATCTTTTTGCATTTATAAACACTTTTCCACAAGCAACGACAAGGTGAATATTGCGTTTCTAGACCCTTTTTCAGGCATTAAGTATAAACAACTGTTTAAAAATTCATACAGTACAATTCCTCATATTTCCTTGAGTACTAGCACTATTGAGAGCTTTTATCCTTTTCCTTTTTTTTTTTGTTTCCTGGAGCTCTAGCTTAGTTCACTTGGCTTGAAATCTTTTTCGTGCCTTTATCTTATATCATTTTACACAATCATATTAGCAAAAAAAAAAGAAAGAAGTACAACCAGGAAAATGGGCAAAAATATAGATTTAGTAACCTCCTGTAGCATATTATGTTTTGTTTTATAAGTTCTTTTGGTTACTTTTTTACATTCCCACCTAGATGATAAGGAGCGGTAGCTCACTGGTAGGCCAGTCGGTTACCAAGTCAGAGGTCAGGGGTTCGAATCCCAGTCCCAGCCAAGTCACTTTTTTAATGCTCCTCTGTGTTCATCCAGCACTAAATGGGTAGCTAGGTCTCTTAAGACCTGTTGAAAGTTAAGGCCATGTGGAAAGCAATGGCAAACTACCTCATAATGCCGTATGCCAAGAACAATCAGGACCCTACTCCTGGTTCCTTGATGCTCAGACTAAGTGTGGGACCCACTTTACTTTTTTACCTAGATGACTAAGTTGGTGCCTTCTCAGAGCTTCTTTTGTTCTCAACTTTTTACCACACCCTTCAAAGTCACATATAAAAGGTCTTCTGTCTGTGTGGGTGATCAAGTGGGATTTGGCATTACCTAGAGAAGAATAGGTGAAATGAATTCCTAATAATGATGCATATTAATAGCAAACATAGTATTCATTATTATGTGTAGTTGTATAGGCCTAATTTTTTTTTTCTCAGGCAAAAATTGTATAACAGAAAATTCCCCAAGTTGAGCTTTTATACGTTGACTGAAATGGAGTCTAAACATTGTATCTCATGATTGATTATTGGTATACCCAGTCCACCATTAAGCGGTGATCTCAGGGTTTCTATTCACTCAGTCTCTCTCGTAGGCTTCTGTCAGATGCTCAAGCAAATTAAAACAAAGATAGAAAACCATTAAAAATCCAACAGAGTATATGAAGAGGAACTTTAAAAGGAATCTGTACAAAGCCTCAGATATTTCCATAGACACCAAAGTCCTTTAAGTAACCCACTATAATGTCATCTATACCTGAATAGTGCATTTTGTTATTGAATATTTTAATAGTTAAGCTTGAGCCAAATGAACAAATTTGTGAGATACCAATATCAACTATCTTGTAATTTTATTATACAATATGTAATGTCATGGTTGAGTTGTGACAAAAAAAATAAAAAACCCATAAAATAATAATCTAGGTTGTGGGCATGAAACAGATCTCTGCCACAAAGTCAAATGAAATATATAAATATTAACTATTTTGTAATTTTATTATACAATATGTAATGTCATAATTGAGTTGTGACAAAAACAAAACCCATAAAATAATAATCTAGGTTGTGAGCATAACACAGATCTCTGCCACAAGGTCAAATGAAATATCAATGCAGTAGGTAAAAATTGTAGTAGGCAATATGAATACCACAATAAAATGGATGATTTTTTTTCTGTTTCAATATAAAAATTTTCAATAGTGAACAAAGGTAGAAATGCTTTCCTTCCAAACTTTGAGTTGGATTTCAAATATTTAACTACGTCAAACAAAAATCAGTTGTTTTGTTTTGTAAATGCTTTTACTTTTCTGAAACATCAGAAAATGAAACATTTTAGAGGGAAATTAAGAGCATCATAAATATTTACATTTACAATTCTTTAACAAAGACATCAATCTTATCTGCAGAAGTGAGAACAGTTATCAGCTTCACTTATTTAATTCGACCCAAACACACTGAAGTAAATGGTCAACTTTCTAATTTGAGTTTTGCTTTTGTAACTTGATCATGCCCTTATTATATGGCTTCAAACTAGTCCAAATAAGTCACATGTTTCCTTTTTCAGATTATGAATCATTTCAAAAGATTTCATTGCTTTTTTTTTTTTTTTGGCATCGGTAAAAAACTCCACAAAGGCATAATATCTCTGAGCCAAGATATAGCATTTAAACTTTCTTTTTTTAACATGACTAGGAGGAAAAATTACTTTAAATGTGTTTTTCTCTTTGTCATTTCCCACATCAAGTTCTTTGGGTTAGTCTCAAACATTTATGATAAAAAGGTTTTGAGTCGCTTCTATAGTATCAAATATAAATTTGCTCTTTTAAGTTTTGTTTTCTGATTATGCTTCTTACAGGCCAATAGACTTTCAAGCTGAAATATTCTGCAACTTTAATGAGAACTGGTCTTAAAGAAAACTCTTCTCCATAAGACTTATAGAATCCAACCTCTCAAAGTAAATACATGCCCACATAGGCTGCATTTGAAACCAGCTGGAACTTTTATAATCGCTGCTTTTCCATCAATCTCCTCTGGTTGGTTGTCACTGCTGCCAACATCTTCTTGCACTGAATTTCAAGTCAAGTTAAAAATGAATATTTCAATGGTTTGCATAAAAAATGAAAGTAATATGAACCAAAAGCGTACATAAAACTGAGATTTAAGACAACTTTTTTTTAAAGATTTAAATGTCATTCCATATCAGGATTGTAGTGACAAGAATGACTAAATGATTACAATTTTTATTCCTCTAATGCAGGTTGCCAATTCATTCATAAGGAAGTAGATCTAGTAATAGTAAGCCTAAAATATCTATAAAGTTTTTAAAAATTCATAAGGTCACATATCTTCACAAAAATGAAAAATACAAATTAAGTAAATGGACAAAAGGGCGTTTTGATCAATATTTATGTCTTTACTATTTACTTTATTACTTTAAACAATTTAAAATAAGAAAGACAAAGAGTGAAATTGGTATACTTGATAATATCCTACCTGACACTGAGGCTCCCACATTTTTCCTAGGGCGCCCTGTTAAAGTAAGAAGGATCAGTTAATTGCTATAAGTATTGCCTATACATGAGTAAACCAGTTTGTCTCTTGAATTTATAACTGCATGAATCAATTCATAGGAAACAAAACAAAATGTATTTGTTTAATGTTAATTACAAATACACATGAACCAATATTGCAGCTAAGTTAAATCAGGCTTCTTGTGATCATTTACACAAGCTACTTAGATATGCACCATAAGGGAGAGAAAACAAATAGCTTCATTTCAAATGGTACAGTGCTAAAAATATTCCATATCATGACCTGATTTTTCTTGGGACAAATGTTTAATTTCACCTGGCTGGACTAGAGACACATACGATAAAGTGCATTCTGGATATATCAAATGAAAGGGACTGTAAATATTATGTCAATATATGATTCATGATTGTTGAAATATCAAAACATTAAGAAAAGAGTGAAAAATGATCTTTTGTTGTAATGAACTTACCTCTCTTCTTTTCTTAGTTTTCAAAATATTTGAACTGTCAGAAGTATAAGTAGAGAATCTGAACAGTTCTTAAGAAATTGTGGGATCATGAATTTTTTTCTTTTGGAGTAGTTGCCTTTGAGTGGTTTAAAGTCTATTCAACTAGTGCAAAGTACACACGGCCTCTACAATTGTATTTCTATTATAGCCTCAGATGATAGGTTTTATAGGAAAAACTTCTTTTTCAGGTTAAAACTGCACCATGTTATAATAACAACTGGGGCTATTTTAGATCACAGCTTGTGTTTATAAGTAACTTGCTGCTATTATCTAAAGGCCTTCAGGCCATTTTTTTTTTTGGCTAACACTTCATTGATGTATTATATGTCAGAGGCAATGCAAAAATTTAGTTTAGTAATATAACTAAAGAACGAAACCTTATTAATATTAAATCTAAAATTGCAACACGGTACTAAAGATTATTTTGACTTTTCTAATTATGATTTTGAACCTACATTTATATAAATCAAGTAACGAAAAAGAAAAAGTTAGGGTAAGCAAAAGACCTAAGTCTAGATCTAGATTTC
>BLXT01005549.1:644116-663276 GCA_019648995.1 Plakobranchus ocellatus
ATTACAACTAATGAACTGCCAATGTGTTGCATTAAGTATTAACAAATCAAATCCTGTGAAAATAAAATATGATACCTCAAGCCTAAAAACAAACAAAAAAATATAAGAAACAATAGCATCCCAAAGACTGAGCTGAAGTCCTTATCAACTGGCTTAATAATAATATGGAACAGAAATTGTTTCTTTTCAATTTCAGGTTTTTTATGTAAGTCAAAATATTCTAAAACTTAGTTTACATTAAATTTATGTTAGGTTGGCTTTTTTTGTTGGCCTAGACTTATATCCTCAGAAATATTTATCACATAACAAGAACTCCAAGAATGTAGAAAATCTTATTTTCAATTAGACTTGCCATTCAATAACCATCACAATATTAATCATATTAATGTAATACATACTGATAGAGTCACCGAGTCCTTAGGGATCTTCAGTTTCCTAAATCTCAAATAGCACATTTCTAAATTTGAAGAGAGGTCAATAGCTATTCTTTATTTTCACTTCAGCCAAGAGAAATTTTAGGTCTCTTTTTTTCATGCACTATTTAATCTTCAAGTGGTCCACATTGTGTGCCTAGGTCTATAATTAATGATCTTCCTATAAAAGGATATCAAATGCATTTTACAACTTAATAATAATAATAATAATAATAATAATAATATAATAAAAACTGGAGTCTTCCTCTGGAATGACAATGTGTCTTACTCTTAGGGAAAAGTTAAGACCTATATATATATATATGCCTATGAACAATATGATTAAAATGTGAAGTATCCTGAAACCTCTTAACTTTTAAAAAAAAAAAAAGTGCAGAATTCGAGAAAACTAGACTGGTATCAATCCAGATTCTAATCTAGATTAGATCTGACTGCAAGTTAGGCCTACACCCAATAAAAGCTAATTTTCGTAAATTTCAACTACTTTTCTCAAGAATCTATTGAAGGGCTTAAATCCTTGGCTATTTTTTTAATGGAATGTACTATTTGTGTATCTATTAGTTATGATACGTTTCTGGGATTTAAAAAGATCGAGTTTTCTGTTTGGTGTATTGTTTACAATGCATAATTAGTGTAACATATTTGTAACAGTTCTCTAGCAGTAAGAAAATGAAAACCGGAAGTGATAAAATTTTGGGATGTGTTCAATTACTAAGGCTTTTATGAGAGGAAAAAAAAGATGCGGGATTGTAGGCAGGTATACATACATACAATATATGTGTAATATATTCAGTGGGATCAAAAAAACCGGAATTCCGGAAAAATCCGGAGAATGCCCATCTCTGTAAAAGTCTTGTAAGTATTTGCAGACCTTTGGCGAATAGAAACCTCAGTGACTTGGAAACATCTCATTGCTCTATTACATGTAACACAATTTGAAAATGAAACAAAGCTTCTTTCAACTTTTCCCCTCTATCAACATGCTCTTCTAAGTCTATATTTTTTTTCCCTCTTAAATGTAAGTAAACACCTTCTGCTATATTGACTTCTACTCCTATTTTATTTCTCTTATAGCGACATGTCAGTAATCAAACTATTGTAGCAAAACAGAAACATGTTGATTTGATCCCCTTATAACGATGCCGCCAGTCAAAATCTAGCCCTAAATCTATAGTGAGGGCGAAAGACCCGCCTATCTTTTTGTTTGCCACCCACTGTATGGACCACAGACGTGTGGACTGTAGACAAAAAGCTTACACCTGAGCTAGTGTGTACAGGGGAGTGACTGTACTGCATGGGCTCAGCAGGCATAGAACTGAAACTAAAACAACCGGTCAGAGTGTCCACAGAAACTGAAAGTGATGCAATGCTGCAATTTTATGAGCTGGGCCGAGAGTAAAATAGGGGACTGGAACTGAAAATGATACAGTGATGTAGGCTAGGCCTAGACATTCAGCTTATAGATAAACTAAGCCTAGACTCCCTCTTGAGACGGGGAAAAGCAGGAAGAAGGATTGCGCACAAATATGTGTATGTGTGTCACTGTGTGTGTGTAAGCTACACAAGCAAGCATTGTCAGCCTTCTGATAGACCAGCTTTATGCAGTGAAAAAGATCGTTTGATTTTGAATGTAACTGGTCAAAAGAGTGTAGAAAGTGATTGGGACAGGCTGACAGAGAGGATTAACGAAAATTCAATTTCATCCCACCAGCACTTTTAAGGGCCAAACAATAAATTAAAAAGACTAAAAGAAAAGGAAGGTGGGTCCATTTTATCCATTTTTTAACTCAAAGGAAATAGTTGCATAAACTATTGTTACTTATGCAAAACATAGTTTCTTTCCATTACATACAAAACATCATTCTGTAATAAAATTCAAAAAAGCATCAGAGGCATGGTGGTCAGCGAGTCCACCCTGAGATCTGCAGCGACCCTTCTGTTGTGGGTTCAAGCTGTGCCACCAGTGCTTTGGCCTGAGAGCCTAAAAGTCTGAGATCACCTTGTTGTGGGTGGCTATACACAAACACCAAATTAATCTAATAAAATTCAACAAACAAAACCTCTTCCAAAAAGATTTCTTTTGTTTCGACCCTATAGCGACATAACTTGTATGGAACCTTCAATGTCAATATATCAATTATTGTGTTTCCTTCCTAAAAATTTCTAAAAGGCTGCAAATTGCAAATCAGATTTTCCTACAGAACAAAGCCAGATTCAGCAACAAACAGAAGTTTTGCATCTCTGGTTCACGATATAGTATTTCTTCATCACTTATTTTGGTTGAATGGATCAGAAGAATTGCAAACTAAAGAATAGAAAAGATGATAAGAGCACATTACATGCAGTATTATCCTTCACGAAGAAAAGCAAAAGGTTAGGTCTCATTCCACTTGATTGAGAGGGCTGTCAAAATCAAAGCTATCACACTCTGCAACAGTGCTTTCAGTGTGAAATGAAGAAAAATGATTTTTTTCAAGGTGGTGGATAATGCGACAACTGAAAGCGGGAGCATACATAGGAGGTAGGCCGGGGCATGCTCTCCCTTGATTTCTTAAAGAGGACTTCAAAAAGCCATTTGGAGGCACTCTAGCATCAATTTAATTTATATTTTGTTCATCTCTGAAATACTGAAATATCTTTTGTTTTCTGAAGCAACTTTAGCATGGAACACTGAAAATGCGGAAATCCGCAGAAATGCGCACAATTAAAAGCACTATAGTAAGGTTAAAAATTTATGTACAACATAGATCTATTTTATTTTATGATTGGAAAACTTACAACTAAGGCAGATGATGAAAATACTTTACCTGAGATTTTTTTTTTTTAATACTTTTGTAATTGCTAAGAACAGGAATCATTCCAAGTCATGCCGGAAAATCGACAACAATTTTATTAACTTTAATCAAGAACAATTCCAGAACAGAGAGATATCTCTTTGTATGTATACAGATTCAAATCTACAGGTATGGGCTCATTTTTTTTAACAATGTCAATGAATGTACTGGTCCCAAGACAAACATTTGGACTAGATCTACATTCGCTAAAACTTTATGACACTGAACTTTAAAAAAACAAGGAGCAAACTAACCCCCTCTATATTTCATCCAATTTTTTGATATTGTCGTCTTTGAGCTTAATCTTCATAGGTTTTTTTTTTAATGACTCTGAGAAATCATGATGTTTTTAGAACAGGACAAACTTGTAAAGGCTGAAATGCCTTGTATAGATCTAGGCCTATATTATAAATTCATGTGCATGTGTTACAGACCTACACACTGATATATACATTTTGTTAAGAACTCATTCAAAAACAAAAATTGTGCAAATTTGTTGCTCTGTGGCAATATCTTAAGCATTTTTATACATTTTGTTGTTTGGCACTTGAGAACGCATGATTAGACCTAAGTCTACATGTACTTTGAAGATTTGCCCGCTCATTGGATGTTGTAACAGCAATGGAACTGTCCCACAGTGATATCAAAATTGGTTGGTTGACTCAGGTTACCAAATATTCTTTTTAAGTTAAAAAAGTGTTTCACCAGTTATTCTTTGTGGGATTTAGCTCTTTGAATTCAGAAAAGACAAAATAAATTTGATATCTTCACACTTCAAAACATTTTATCAAGACAAATAAAGATTTTGTCACTTTCAATCGTGAATCAGGTAATTTCTTAAAAAAACAGGGAGGCTTCCATTGAAATTTGGCAGTCCTGGCATTTCTGCCAAAAGTTGCATTTTGAAAATTAATTAAATAAATTTTTTTACATGATACTGAACTTCCATAATGAGAAATTTGCCATTTGATTTTGTAATTGTATGTAAGGGCTTCAACTTTTTCAAAGATGATGTGACAAAAAGAAAAGTATCCTTCCACTGCATTTTTCTTGAAAACTTTGGAAGAACGGTTTCAACATGTGACAATTGAAAGGAAGGAAAGAGATAGGAAAATGTTCAAATATGGTAAGATATGACTTAATTCAAGCAGTATATAAAAAGATTTCATCATTTTAAAAATATTCCAACAATATATCTCATTAAAGAGTTTTTATTTTAAAACTTGGTACCTGACATTAAGATGCCATCAAAAGTCATACAAAGCTAAAGAGTGATTTATGAGGGTTTAACTCTAGAGACCTCATTCTAACAATCATTGGGTAAGAGAGACATGAAAATTGTACAAATTTGAAATGAACTAATTTTTCACAAAAACGCATTATCACTTCAAAACAAATATATCAAATTCAAAGGCACAAAATACTAATAAATAAAATTAGTAAAATCCACACTAACCATTCTGGTTTAATATCTGTTACTGTGCGTATGTAGTTCTTGGTTGTCAGCACAAACTCATTGTAGAGGACCCAGTCTGGCTTATGATCCAAAACAGTGGAAGGGTGAAGCTGCACCACCTGACTATCCTTAACAGTAAGATAATGTCCTGTTTTCTCCAAGTGAGCAATCTAATTTGATGGGGTACAATGTAAAAAGTGGAAATGGGGGCAGTGGAAGAGGGAGAATAAAAGACTAAAAAGTGTTAGATTATATTCTGTATTCAATAAGACCACAGACATGATTGAGATCACTCTGTCTAAGCTATACAATGATTATTTCAACACCAAATACATTGGCATAAGTTTTGAAAAGAAATGAAAATAATTATCTATCAAGTTTTGTTTGAGCTCAAATCAATAACCTAAAAAGGTTGCCAAATTATGAACACCAGCATTCAGAATTTATCAAAGAAAATTTATTCCTGGATAATGCAACTGCGAAATGACTCTTGTTTTTTTAAGCATTTCTGAAAGAGTTCTAAAAATGTTTGAAGAAGTGAATAAAAAAGTAGCTTGCAATGATCACCACATCATCATGATGGAAATAAGACAAAATTGCACAAAAAGAAAATGAAACAACTATATCACTATTTATGAAGATAAACTTCTGAGCAATACACTTGTACAAACCTGCATGAAGAAGCCAGAGACAAGAGCCTTTCTGATGTTGAGATAGTAGTCTCTCGATGTAAAATCAGTACTAGATCTCTTTAGGTTAAAACGGTCCATTATGCGAGCCAGCTGTTGCCGCACATTATCTGCACTTTTTAAAGAGCGAAAGTTGATGAAGTTGTCATAGCACCATTGAGAATCCTCATGATCTGCAATAAAAACAGTAAGGCAATAGGTTCTCAGGACAAATTTTTGAGAAATCAGAATAAAAAAAAGTCAAAACTATTTTCTTTCAATAAAGACTTTTCACTGAAAAGAAACATACCAAAGAAACCACCAAACTCAATCCAAAGATAAAATTTTAGAAACATTCAATCTCATAAAACTTGTTTAAAGAAACTGGCAAGGGCCAAAAACCTTATGTTCAGCAATGTCGGAGTTGTGGTTTTTTTTTTAAACCTTACATAAATTCAAATGTGTTCAGAGCTTCAATTAAATCCTGATTAAATTTCATCAGTTTATAAAACCATGATTATACAGGGCTGCCAACCTAGAAAAACCAAAAGCTGTAATCTCAAGAGTCAAAACCTGTAATCTGAGACTCAAAACTGTAATCAATATCTTTTATTACATAATTTGTGTTTCTTTCAATGCACTTAAGCGCATAAAAAAAAATTGCCTACAATTTTAAAGCAAATTGCACAATATTAAAAAAAAATCTATAAGGTAAAAATGTAGGAACAATGTAAGAGTATCTAGGACTCCTTTGTTTGTATTGAAGCACAACTGAACTTATTTCACTAGATCTAAATTATATTCTCAACTGTTTGAGCCATAAGATGACCTTAGGATGATCATATAGATCTATGTGTTCATTCCTCAAAATAAAATTTCTTTCTGACAAATAAAGGTAAATTGCAAGGAAGATGTCTTTGAAATCAATTGTTATATCCAAATTTTTTTTTGTTCAAGGACATTTTTACTTTATTAAGTGACTATTTTGAATTCTTAAAAATTCAAAATAACGTCTGAGAAAAGAAGATTTGTTCAAACTACCTTGCATAACCGATTACGTTTTCTCATAATGATTGGCAGCTCTAGATTATATATTATTTAATGGCAAATAATTTAGATACAGCTCTGAAAAAAAATTTTTTTTATCAGCTCACTTTGTTTGAATGCATGGTACACATTCAGCAGGGTGAGGTGGTCGCCATCAATATGAGCGAACCTCATCTTGGCTTCATCTGCTGCTTTCTTGGCTTCCATGGGACGAACAAAGCACTGCGGGACTGAACATGAGAAGCGGGTGGGGTCACAACGACCCATCCCCGGCGCCATTAGTTCATGGTCACTAAAAAGTATAAAAGTGGACAGCTTGGTGAAGCTCAAGCACAAAATCTAGATTCTCCTTGTATGCATGTGTTTCCATTTTACGCCAAACACATTCTCAGACCTTAGAAAAGGGATACTCAAACTCTTGTTGAAAAAAAAAGAAATGTATGGATTTTACTTTTAAAAATATTTATGTGTTAAAATTTGATATATGCCAGTTCTTGGTTAATAAGACTTTAAAAATTAAGAAATGTGCCCAATTAACAGAAAGCATTCATATTGAAATCTTAGTAAGTCATTCGATCAGTATCACCTTATAGCTGTTATACCTGAGAGCATGGCTGTGATGGAGAGAACCTCATTAGAGCAGTTGTTGTCACAACTTGCAATCACCATCTTAGCCAACTGAGGGTCCAGTGGAAACTCAGCCATCATAGACCCCAATTCTGTGATTTCACCATCATCGTCTAATGCAGCAAGGTAGTTCAACAGCTCCAGGGCCCGCATCAAGGTTTCAGGAGCTGATGAATGGGAAAAAACTTTTTCTTTAAGATCACAGTATCACAAGAGAAATTAAATTTAAAACAAAAGCAAGAAACATTAATGTGTAAATTCACAACTCGTCACATTGATTTTTTATTTGCAGCTGAATGTAATGAATACTAAGTGCTAAACCAATGAGCTTTATCACACTTTTGATTAAAGTATTATGAAGTTTAAGGATATTTACTAAGACTAAAAATGCAAGAAAGTTGTGATTCAGTGAGAAGAAAGAGAAAGAAAAGATTTAACAGAGTATAGATACAAAACATTAGTGCAGCAGTCCGAGCTAAGTTATGGCTCTATTTGCCAGAGGGTATTAATTTAAAAAGGCAAAGGGATCCTTTTCTTATTGCATGGAGAAATATAAGGCTTGTGATATTTATATAAAATGTTAATTTTCCTTCTATAAATGGAGGGTTTTTTTTCACATTTTGTTGTATAAAAGAGCTGCCACCTTGAAAGATTACAGTTCAGTTTTTTAAGTTATCATTTTAGTATTTACAAAGCATCTATGTACCAGTGCTCAGGCAAAGATCAACTTTCAAAAGATGAAAACAATCCTGACAAATAAACACATCTCCATCGAAACGAGGAAAAGGGCCCTCCAGTGCTAGATAGAACCTGTTCTAATGTATGGATGCGAAGCATGGACTATCTCAAGGCAAATTCAAAATAAACTAGAAGCAACAGAAATGTGGTTCCTTAGAAGAATGCTCTGGATACCTTGGACCACAAAGAAAACAAATGAGAGAGTTCAGAATGAAGCTAATAAAAGAAGATCACTGGTCAGAACTATAAGGAAACGTCAAGCCACCTTTCTGGGCCACGTAATGAGAAGAGGAAAACTGGAACATTTGGTAACAACAGGAAAGTTTGAAGGAAAAAGAAGCAGAGGAAGACAAAGGGAGAAGATAATGGATGGACTGGCCACAAAGATACGGATTTGTGGAGGGACATGATCGCCTACGCTTACAAGCAAGGCATTTGATGATGATGATGATGATGTACCAGTGACTATATCAACTCAAAAACAATAATATGTGGCTGATACATGACTGAGGTGAATGGCCAGTATATAAGAAGATGCAAACATGCTGCATCTTACTTCAGAACCAATGAGTACAATGCTTTAATTTGATGGTCATATGAACTTCAAAAGTTAAAATTTGATCAACTTACACTACCTATTTATAAGCAATGGTTATTACTTGATAGAGGCCAAATAGAGTAAATTTTTTAGAGGCAAGATTTCAGTATTTTTCCTCTTGTTTCAGTACTCAGGTAACTTTGATCGCCATTTCAGTAATGAATTACTGAAAACAATAGTTTGGTAGATCTGTAGTAATATTGAGCTGAATCAACAGTAAAAACATAAACCATAAGTGATTGTAAGAGTATCACCTGGTGGATCCATGAAATCAAAATGTACTAGATCATCAATCCCCAGCTTTTTCAGTTGCAACACAACAGTGCCCAGGTTTGACCTTAAAATTTCAGGATATGTGTTCTCCTGCATCTCATTTTTGTAGGCCTTTTCAGTATAAAGGCGAAAGCACTTCCCCGGCCGTGTGCGCCCTGCACGACCTGCTCTTTGCTGTGCACTAGCTTTAGAGATAGCTGTTACCAATAGTGATTCCACACGTATACGAGGATTGTACACCTGAAAGAAAGTTGGGTTTTTTTTTTTTATCAGGTATCATAAAAATAAAACCTCTTAAGGCATTAACAAAAACTTTTTTCTTCACACAACTCAACTTGAAAGACCCTAAATATTTGTATCATATTTATAGTTCCATATGTTGTTATAATTATGTACTAAAAAAATTCCCCAAATAAATCACTTTCAAAATTTGTTTTTAAAAAATAGTTATTGTCCACATAAAAAAAGTCTTAAGCAACTTAGAGCTATGATGACATACAGTAATTGTTCACTTAAAAAGCCTTGACCCTTTCAAACCTGGACCCCTTCTAGCTGTCATCCTCTCCCACCTGGGCTCCAGAGCAAAATGGCAAAATTCAGGGTAGGGTACAGATAAATTTAACACAAGAGTGATGAGGATATCATTTACAGAAATAGAGTTCAATGAATCTAGATCTAGGCTCAGTGAATGTCTCTGATCATCTTCTGTCTAAAATTTCTTTGCGAAATCTATTTCTTCCATCATCTATCTTTGTCTTCAATGTCTATTCCCATGTATATCTATTGGCTCTTCTAACTCATTGTCATGACTGTCACTTTCATTATAAGAGTAATCTTGGTCAAATTCTTGATTAACCTCATCCAAATCAATGATTTGTTCAAGAGCATATTAGCAGAAAACAATTTTTGTTGTGGAGGTTTCCCTGAAAATGTCCCTGGTTACTCTAGTGCTCTCTTCATGTCAAAAATTTTTTTTATAATTTCACAAAACATACAGACAAAAAAGCTGAGCTCATGGTCACATTTTAAAACAATTTGACCTTATGTGATGACAACAGAAACCTGATTGGTCGAATATTTAAAGAGTCTTAGTCAGTTTCTATGAATGGTTTACTGAATCCCGGTCTACCAGGAATCCGGCAGTAATCCATTTAAGAGGATCCTGGGTACCCAGGAATGTGGTCTGATGAGGTTAAGGACTACAGTGCAATATTTAAAGAAGCATCAAAGCAATTTGATAAAATTTACCTTTTGTTTTGCAAATCCTGGATCTATCACAAAGACCACACCATCAATGGTCAGAGATGTCTCAGCAAGATTGGTAGATACTACTATTTTTCGACCAATTGCACCATTAGGTTTTTTGGGTGGTGGAGGCTCAAAGATCTTCTGTTGTAAATTTGGGGGGAGTGTCGAATAGAGCGGTATGCACTTCAGGTGTCCTACCTCTGGACCCAGATTATCAATCTCACGATCTATCCTCTTGCAGGCTTCATCAATTTCCTGTGAAATTTTCAAGATTAATTTACAACTTTATAAAGCTCTCTTATACAATTTAAAGAAAAAAAAGTATTTGAAAGGAGATCCACATTGCTGCTCTTTTTCAACTTTTTTTTGCATTTGCTGTAGTCTAACTGAACTTCAAAGTAGTTTTTACTTACTTAAAGGATATTTACATACTCACAATATACTCTTTAAGTCAGTATATGACATTTAGGGTACACAAAGCAAAATATCTAACAAATTATAATACAATAGGGAAAACCCAAGATAAAAATGTAAGCAGTCAAAGAATTATCTTGAACAAATTAATTGTTAACTTGTACCAGGTTATGAAGGTAGAAATAAATGCAAGAAATGAAAGCTTGCATGATGCAGCTATGGTATAGCATAGAGAAATACCAAAATCACACGACGAAAGATAAAACTTTTAATCAGTGTATATAACTAACACTGATGTGTGATAAAAAAACATGGGCCTATGCAAAACAAGCTTTTATTTTTTAATTAGGACTGACTCCACAAAAGCATTGGAGAGAAAAATATGTTAGACATCAAATTATGCTACAAAACTTTACAGGCAACAATAAGAGAAAGAAGTAAAAAAAAAAAAAAGAGAAGCCATGAAACCGATGCTTAAAATACAAGTGGGTAGGACAAAACAGATGGACAAAGTCAAAGATGTCCTAGAAGGACATGAAAAGACAAAATCAATTGGAGAAAAACAGGAGGAGAACAGAGAACTGGCAAATGTAAAAAAGTGATGAAGGGTTGAAGTTGATGTAACTAGAAATATCCTACTTAAAATCCTGTATTATAACCCTTTAAAGTTTCTATTTATTTTAACAAATATTTTCAGACAAAATCTGGGTCAACAAAGTGAAAACATTATGTGCTTGGTTGAGGTAAAGGCATATGCCTTCTCTGATAGATGAAGGCTTTTAATATTGTACATATAGACATCCGCACAAAAAACAACCTCAGTAATTCCATAAATATTCTTAGAATTGTAAAGTTACAATTGAGTTTTAGGCATTTAATGAATGGATACACATGTCCTTAACATAAAGCCCTTTAACTTTTTTTACAACCACTGCAATGGTCCTCCCATAGAAAGGTTTGAGGATCTCTGTTTTTGTCCAAATGAAGAAATCTGTAGGAATTTAGGTGTTTAATCTTGTATAAAGGATCAAATTGTGCTCTTTATTGATTTCTGATCAATATTACGAGAAAAAAAAAAACCATTGTGTATAGTAAAGGTCTAGAAGATTAACTTTCTTTTAAAAAAATTATAAAAACTTTGATTTCCTGGAAATATTCACATATTATGTTCTTCTCTTGAAATTAAAAAATATTAGTACCCAAATAAGCTGATCTATAATGGATGAGTACAACAGTAACGCTGTGATTCAAAAGAATTAGAAAGAGTAAAAAAAGTACAATTAATCCAAGAGTCAACATGAGATGCTGCTTTATAAATCTAGACCTAAGTGAACCAAAAAATTTAGATCTCAATAACATGCACCCTGTAAGATAAAATGAGATGCTGATATGTAAATCTAGATCTAAAATGAGATGCTGATTATTAGCCTAGCTCTATTAATAATAAAGCTAGGCTAAAAATGAACAAACAGGATAATCTAAAAAAAATAAACATCAAAACTCAGAAACATGAAAGCTGATCCAGTTTCATTCGTTTGCAATTGTTGATATAAAAAATTCCCCCATTATGCATTTATATGCACCTGCCAATAATCATATTTTTGAGTTGTGTGGATTGTCTAGATGACCCAATAAGTTTACTTTTTCGCCTGGCTCCATTATTAATAGATTTAATGATCTATCCTGCTATAGCCATATGAAATACAGTATCAAGAGTATTAAGTTCATAGCAGATACTGCACTTCATCTTGCTATGGCATTGGTATGATCTATTCTATAAAAGAATTTTAGATTTGGATAGCAAAACAAAGATTTATCTTTCAATTAAAAAAAAAAAAAAAAAAGATTGTATATCATCTAGATCAAGATTTGAAACAATTAAAGTTTTCAATAATGTAGAATTTGTAGAAAACCCTTTTCAAAAAATACAAAACATATTATTTGAAAAATGCAGACTCTTGATTTGTGATGAATTCATTCAAACTCAGGCTTTCAAATCAACTCTTCAGTTCATATCAATATTTAAATAGGTCCAAAATTCTTGGAAAGAATAGACAAGCAGAGAAGATATCAAAATTAATTTGGCTCATTGAAAAATCATGATAACAAAAAATGGAATAAGCAATGCATTGAATAAATAGGTTCTTGACAATATCTAGTTTGATGCAATAACCAGGTAGTCCTGTATCACAATTGTGGTTCGTTACTTTATTATATTCACTATTGATAATTATCACAAAACTGCAAGGCTAATTCTTTCAAGTCTTTTTTTTTTTTGTAAATTTTCTTAGATCGCCAGCCTCTTCAAGAAAATATAAATCCACAAATAACACCAATAAAATGTAAATTTTAGGCTACTATAATTTATTTTAACTTCTCCAGCTCCAGCCCACTCATTCATCCAAAATAAAAATAAGGGCTAGATGTAAGCAATCAAATCTCTGAAGAATAAAAGATATTATGCATATATTTTAAAAACCTGGGGTCTGAACCATATCTAAGTGCTTTAAATTGATCATAGCAACAGTTTTTTTAACAGCTCGAGCTTAGGCAAACTATTTTTTCATCATTATTTTGCAAAAATTCAATCACATCAGACAAAATAATAAATGTCTCTATTTTCCTAATCTTCTTTTTTCACTGCTCAAAGTACCAACCTCCTGTCCTGTAAGAAAGAGAAGCATGTCTCCTTCAACATCTTCACACATATGAATCTGTATAACAGTCCTAATGGCTGCTTCCAAATAATCTCTCTCTGGCTCAGGTGTGTAGAATATTTCAACAGGATGAGTTCTGCCTGGGACACTCATTAAAGGAGCATTGTCAAAGTATGTCTGGGGAAGAGTAAAATATCATGATTTATTTGCTTAATCTACTCAATTATAAGTTATAAGTATGAAAATGCCTCACTTCTACAAACAAATAAAGAAGTTTAGAGATCTTGGAGATGCTTGATGGATGAAGGAGACAAAATTAATATCGTACAAGAATAAAAACACCACTAAGACTTTTTAAAACAAATTTGAACACAATGTATATATAAGTAAACTAAGGCTTTATTGAAAAAAAAAAGCTGGTAAATAAACACCAACTAAAACTAATCTTAACAAATTTAAATAACATTGGATGTATAAAACGTTTCATTCTAAAGCTTTGTCAAAAGAAGAAAAACTTTAAGGTGAAACATTTGTACCTTAACTCTGTATGGTTCAAATTTGCTGAAATATGTTGGTGGTTGTATTGTTTTACAATTGGATTCGAAAATACTAGGGAAAAAACTGGGCTAAGCACACTAAAATTTTAAAATACCAGTCATTTTAGTTTCTGCATATATATGAAAATGGAGTAGCAAATAGAGACTCCATACAAAGTACCTGAAATTTGCCAGCATCCAGGGTAGCACTCATGATTATGATTTTCAGATCTGATCTTTGCTTAGCCACCTCTTTCAAGAGGCCCATTAGAATATCTGTTGCCAAAGTACGTTCATGGGCCTCATCAAGCATTATGATCCCATACGCCTCCAACAAAGGGTCAGACATTGCCTCTCGAAGCAACATACCATCGGTCATGTACCTAATGAAAGAAGGAAAAAAATAACATTTTATGTAAGATTTATATACAGCTAATTAGTAAAGATAAAATATAGATGACATAGTGCGAAAGGCTAAAAACAATATATGGCATTCATATAATAAACTCTAGAGCAGGAAATTTACCTGCAATTAATAAAAATTTTGATATTTTGTTGTTTTCAATTTTTTAAAAAATCTAAGGCTAGGGTTTTTGTTAGGAATCAATCTGCCTAAAAACCTTTTTGCTTCAAGAAAGTTGAAACATAATATCATACCTTGAAATGCTGATTTGCAAATTAATATTAAAAAACTGTTTCTTTCAAGACCAAGTTTTGTACAGAGCTTAGAGCTTTCATTGTTGAATGATACAAATGAAGAGAACAACAGGCATAGAAAAAAAAATTAATTAATTGAATATATAAAAAGAAAAGAAAAAGAATTACTTCATTAAAGTTTTTTGTGTGGTGCAATCTTCAAAACGGATGCTGTATCCCACTTCCTGTCCAAGACTAACATCCATTTCTTCTGCAACACGTTGAGCAACAGACATGGCTGCCACTCGACGGGGCTGAGTACAAGCTACACCTTTCTTTGGGCTGCGCACCCTTACCCAATCCAAACACCACTGAGGAATCTTCACATTCAAACAAAAAATAATCTCAAAAGTCACTCATTTAAAATTTCTCATTTATAAACGCAATTCATACAGTACAAAAAACATGCCTTTACAAAATCTGCAGCAAGCCCAGAAAAAAGTATACAGGCCACAATAAGTCAGCTTGTGGGAAAGGAACTTTCCATCTTTTAAAATGGAGATTTTTACACAAAAATATTCTTAAACATCATCTGTTTTCTTAAATACAATTCACATTAGAAATAGGACAATTGCTTGCTGATTCCATAAAAACTTAAAGAACCCCCTTGAGGATAGCATTTATAAAATACTATTTAAATTGCACAAGATGCTTACATTCAGTCTCAATAAAATGCCTTGAAACCACCTCTAGATGAACGTTGCAAATAAAAAGGATGCTTTTTTTTTGTTTGAATGAGAGATTCAATGAAATTTTCCCTACATATATTCAAATTATGCAAAGACTTTATTTTTTACCATTGCATACTAGCATAAAAAATGCTATTTTACACACACACACACGTGTGTGTGATGTGCAAATACTTCAACTGGTTTCAAGACAAATATCATTTTTTTTTAATATCATGTATGAACTTTTTAAAATATCAAATGGATAGAAAAATAGCTACTCAATGTTACCTGCGTGGTTTTCCCTGATCCAGTCTCACCAACCAGTACAATTGTCTGGTGTTTTGTAACCATATCTGTAAATCTTTCTTTGTACTCCCATACCGGCAACTGGCTTCGTTTTCGAAACAATTCATAGTAGCGAGGTGTAAATGGTAGACCTAAGTGCGAAAAGAGTGGTAATTTAACATAAGAATCAATTTTTGACTCTATTATAGAAAAGAGAGAATGTGTGCGGGGCCAACAGATGTGATGCAAAATAATTTTAAAATTTCATTGTGCCTATTAAATAAGGCTCTTAGCTTCCAGATGCTGCCCAAAAGTTATAAAATGTCTGATCAATAATGAATTTTCCTTGGACAGGAATCCAAAAATTGATGATACAAATTTGCATGGAGTCCAATATTCAAATGAGATGGATTTTAGTCAATTTGCATCTTGCTGAATATCCATTTTTTAGGCTAGATTTAGGGATAGTTAATCAAGGAAAACCAGTTCTCTATAATGATGAGCTAAGGAGTGAAATTTAGGAGGAAAAATCCAAACATTTTTCCAAAAAAACCTATTCAAAAATCAAAATTAAATTGCTTTGAGGTAAATGATTGAGGCTTTGACTGTTTTACAACACTGTGTTTGAAAAAGACATTGACAGCTGCTTTGCTAAGCCAATGCATTGGTCATTCAGTGAACGGAGTGATGACACATTTGGATATTTTTAGGTAACAAAGTCTTTAAGAATTTAATTCCATACATCAAATTTTTAATCTGCAGATTTTCCAAAGTTTATATTTAGAGTTTAATCATGTTAAAAACATCTTAACAGAAAAAAATACCACACAGAACAGACAAAAAAGGATTGCCTTTACAGCATAGGAAAGAAAACAGCCATAACCATGGAGCCAGCCTATCCTGATGGTGGAAGAATGTCATGACAATAAGAACATTTCACAAGTCTCATATAAAAGACTTTAACCTACTTCAAGTCTATTTCCAATATTTCATTTTAAATAAAAGAAAAAAAAAGCCTCAAGTTAAATTGTTAAAATGAAAACAAACAAAAAAAAAATGCTCCAGTAGTAAGACCATTTTCTCCAGCTGGGACAGTCCACATGAGTTAACATTTTATTCAGTTTGAAAAGCCAGAGGCTGCGTTAGCAAAAACTGGATTGAGGTGTGATGATTCATTAACTATCTGAAAAACATACATATACAAACCTTTTTTAAATCTGAAAAGACACATTAGGACTGTGCTTGTAATATTTTTAGCATTAAACATGTTTCATATTAAAGGTAATTAAAAAACTGTCGAAGACATATTATGTATATAAATAGTGTATTATTGTTAAAATTTATTACACCATTAAGCATTTTCAAAAGCAGTTTCACAATGAACCATTTTTTTTTTTTTAAAGAAACCGATATTTAAAAATCAACATTGCCCTTTTCATCCTGTATCAGGGTATGGCTCACAAACAACAGACTTTCATTTATCACTATCTTGAACTCTACTGGTGTCTTCCTTCCATGCAATTCACCCATTGTCATGTCATCTTTTTAAAGCCTCCTCCAAGCTGTCCATGCCCCTTCCTTTGCTCATCTAAGAATCTTTGTTAGAGTCACAATAAATTTAACACCATTGACTTCTATTCATACAGTTTATTTTTCAAAATAAAAACAATTTCATTTGGGCTACTCACCTGTGAATGGGTTCAGTTGAAGCGTAGGACGTGGTATATTAAACTGCTCAAAGATTGACTTTGGTTTGCTGTTTTCTTCTTTTTTATCTTTAGTATCATCCTCGTCTCTGTATCCATATAGGAAAGAAACAGGAAAATAAGGAATTTGCTGTATATCTTTACCACATAATAATTTTGGGCAGTTTTACAAAGTGTATTGACATTAAGAAAATTAGTTATAAACTTATAATTAAAAAAAAAAAAAATTTGAAAAGGAAAATATATGAACATTTAAAAAGAGTACACGTTAAGTTATATTACAAAACAAACAAGAACGAAAACAAGAGGGAAGACAATTGCTTTATTGGCCACATTATTATTCTCTTATTTGAAATAAAATAGTGCAGTGAATTTAGGAAGGATCTTTTTCTGGTGAAACTTTCAGTGGCTGAAACTTATCTTTACTCATGGTATTCCTAAATTCTTTTTCCTATAACTTTAGAGGTAATAATCTCTAGGTTGGGAGAGTCTTAAATTTGGTGTGTTGAAAAATTTATTTTTTTGGAACAATCTCATATGGTGTTTGTGAAATCTGCCATTTCTACCTTTCTTTTGATGTTTAATATGTGTATAGCCTATTTGTCACATTGTGTAGGCATATGTTGAAAAATTGATGTTTTTTCAACAATCTCAAATCATGTTCTTGGATTGGAATCTGCCATTTCTAAATTGGCCTCTTTAAAATTTTCTGAAATCTGAACACCTTGCCATACTTTTGCACTATAGCAGCTGAGCTTTAGCTCATGAGCCCCAATCGGAAACATACGGAGGGTACTATCTAGACTCTAGTCCTAATGAAAAGTGAAGTTGCTATTCGCAAGGCATGCCTTGAAATTATCACAGGCGTTATTTTCAAGGCATAATCATTTGGCCTTATAGCGACGCATACCTTGAAAATAACGCTGGTGCTAGTCTCAAGGCATGCCTTGAAAATGACGCCAAAGTCACTGTTGCAATGCAAGGCATATCTTGCGATTGCCATATGTATTATTTTCAAGGCATTATGATTTAGCCTCTGCTAGTGCTAGTCTCAAGGCATGCTTTAAAAAATAACACTAGTGAAAAAAAAACAACACACTACTCAACTATCATTGCTATGTACCAATTAAACGAAGATAAGGAAGTTTAATTTTGATTTTAAATATAATGTTGCGACCTTTAAATGAAAGAGATAGCTACTTTTACTAACTTCCTTAAAACTTCAGCAATGATCTTAAAAGATAATTTTCTCCTCTACTAAGAAAATAAAATACTTTTTATATTAGTTTTTAACTGTCTTATTAATAGGACTAACTCAGCACGCCCCTTGCAGCTGGTGATAATGTATCATGTGCGGCGGGCTTGGGTGTGAGCTCATCTCTTACTGTTAGTGTGATATATGTATTTCTTATAACTGATTTTGTTCTGTTTTTGCTTTTAAAAAGAACATCTTAATAACTGACGTCTTAACAGGCTGTTCGTTGTCTTGTAGTTAAATATTTTATGATGACAACACAAAATTCCTGGAATTTTTTTTTTCAATTGCTATGCTAGCATATCACATTTTAGAAATGTGTATAGGATTAAAATAGAGTTGTGTTAATTTTAGTGTTGGGTTAACTTGTAAACATAAATGCTCTGGCAGTTCATTTTAAATTTGAGTGCATGTTGATTTTCAATAGTCTTACATTGAGCCACAACTTCCTCATTCGAGCAGTAAAAATAAAAAAAGTAAACTCTGCTTAGGCCTAAGTTTCATGTGTAGCTTTGGGGACGTAAAAAAAAAAAAAATTTAAAAAGTAAGCAGTTATTAGCCTCAAGGTATGCCTTGAAAATAACGCTGGCGCTAGTCTCAAGGCATGCCTTGAAAATAACGTTGGTGTTAGTCTCAAGGTATGCCTTAAAAACAACTCTTGTGCTAATCTCAAGGCATGCCTTGAAAATAACGCTTGTGCTAATCTCAAGGCATACCTTGAAATTAACCCCTTGCAATGAAAAGTGATACAAAAGATTTGGAAAATATTAAAGCCTTGTAGCCCTTTTTCACACATGGATTTATGATCAACTTTAATTGGTTGTGGCATGCCTTGGTTGTAATATATGCTTGAATCTCATACATGCAAGAAGTCTTGCACAGGCCTGCGCTAGTCTCAAGGCATGCCTTGAAAATAACGTTGGTGTTAGTCTTAAGGTATGCCTTAAAAACAACTCTTGTGCTAATCTCAAGGCATGCCTTGAAAATAACGCTTGTGCTAATCTCAAGGCATACCTT
>BLXT01005549.1:666117-678556 GCA_019648995.1 Plakobranchus ocellatus
TGTGAATCCACACAGCCTAGACCCCCCACAAAAGATGCTTACGGTGAATGGCTTGGACCCACCAGTAGCTCTACTTACAGTGAACAGCTGGGAGTGCAGCCAGCAGAACCCTCCGCTACCTAATCAGGGTATCAAGGAACTCACTTACGGCATACAATACTTTCCAAACAGTGCGCCCACCATAAAGCCTTCTGCTGCACTACCACCTGCTTTTCAGGAGGTTGGTAGCCAGCAGAATTCTCTGTTACCTGGTCAGGGTGTCAAGGGGCCCACCACAGGCCTACGACATTCTCCGCACAGTGCGCCCACCATAAAACCTTCTGCTGCACTACCACCTGCTTTTCAGGAGGTTGGTAACCAGTGGAGTCCTGAGTTTTCTAATGGGGGTGTTCAGAAGTCCCACCAGGACCTCCAACGTTCTACGAAGTGCAAACCCCCCAAGACAGTGAGGAAGGTAGTGCCTGTTCCTCCTATGACCTTTGTGTCTTCTGCGACCCCCGAATTCACGGCGGTCCAGAATCTCCAGGTCACTATGGCGAAGGGGAAGGCACGGACGGTCGAGTGCGCGCCCTCCACTCCTGTCTCGGGCTCGTCAGTGTCAAAGCTGCACAAGTGCACGGTCCCGGAATGCTCCTTCAAAAGGCCTTGGTACAAGGCACATTTCTTGAGGACACACCTCCCTAGCACCATGGTTTCCAATAACTATGAGCTCAAGGCTCGGTCGAAGCAGGCGTGGGAAGACTGCGGCCAGGCGCTTTGGCATCTGGCGAGCCTACTTGGCTGTGGAACCTTGCAGGGGTTGGTCCACATGGCGCTTCAAGATGCAACCCTGCAGCACACCAGACACTACCCTGTTGTCGGCACCTGTGCAGGCTTCGGTGAGCATGGACCCTGTTCAGGTGGACTTGGACATGTGTCTTGCTTCTTCTCCTCCTTTTAGGAGGGGGAGGGACATGGACCAGGATTTCCCTGCCATGACCGTAGTCTCAGGTGCTGGCCTCCATATAGGGAAGGAGTCTGCTGTTGTGGAAAAAACATGTGCATTGGTGGTCTGACAGTGGCGCCTTCACACACTTTCCCTTTCCTATATTTCCACTCTTTCACTTCGTCCATTTATCTATGCGATGGTGTCACAGGAGGATTGCCCCTCAGAGTGTTATCTTGGCCACTAGGTAGATAACCCTCACTCTCACACACTTTCCCTTTCCTACCCTTCCACTCTTTCTCTTCTTCCCTTTATCTGTGTGATGGTGTCACAGGAGGATTGCCCCTCAGAGTGTTATCTTGGCCACTAGGTAGGTAACCCTCACTCAGGTTGGAGAGTCATCTTAGCCGCTAGGCGGATGCCCCACTTGAGACTATGCCACGAGTGAGCCGCAGACTTACCCGAATTTCCACAACTGGGGAGCAATCTCAGCCACTAGGCAGATGCTCCCAAACGTATCATTTGTCATCTTAGCCACTAGGCGGGTGCCATCACTCAAATGACACACTGATACCTGGATTTTTCACACTTATTGGGCATCTTCGCCACTAGGCAGATGCCCCACATGAATCAGAGAGTCATCTCAGCCACTAGGCGGGTGCTATCACTCAGAGGACTCTTTGATATCTTTATTTCTCTCACATATCGGAGTGACTACCACATTAACCTCTTAATTCCCACTAGGGAAGCAGTCCTTTAGGACGGGGGGGAGTGTGGAGGTTGTCACACCCGATATTATAACAGCTTCCATGACCTAAGTTGGTTGATGGGAGAGATGACATCAGCCTGAGGGTGACAATAGCCTCAGGTATGTGAGGGCACAGGGAGTGCCTATCAACCGCAAAAAAGAGTCAGTCTAGTTTGAGGGTCCTTGCAGAGCAGTCACAAATCTGTTATCTAAAGGGACCTTCATTCTAGGCCAACACCCGACTAAGGAAGATAAGGTAAGAACTCGACCATTACAACAGAACAAACGAAAAAGCGCCGATAGGCCTACACAACAGTGACTGGATATGATATAACCAAGTAAGGAAAAAAAGACCAATATCAAATACGTGAATATAAAACGTGAATGTAATTGTAAACGTTTGCCGATCTAGAAATCTAGATCTAGATCTAGATCTAGATTATCTACATCTAGATCTAGATCTAGTCGGCTTCTCTTTATATTTTACCTGTTTCTCTTGCTTGACATACTGTCACCTACGTCAATTCTACGTTTAGACATTGTCCTTCATCAAAAGACTTCAAAAATCGAATGGAACTCAACAGGAACAATAACAAATCTTGACTAGGTTTTGTAATGTAAATTTTAGAGGAATCTTCATATATTTAGATGAGGGTGGAAATGGCGGTGTCGTCTTCGACTTCAGAGTGTATGTTGCTGAAACATGGATTTGTCGCATTGTCGGCCTAGAATTGTAAGGGACACAACTTTGCATAAACGGAAGTAGATGGATTCATTTCTGGCTATAATAATTAAAAAAAAAAAAAAGACTAAATGCCAATTTTCAAAATTATATATACAAGTTTATTTCTGTTAGGCCATAACTTCTTATATCTTTATAACTTTTGAAATTAGATATTTTAAAATATACATATAAAAATGACGTATAAGGATTATGAATATGGCAAAGAGTAAATAGGCTTACGTAAGTTTTAATGTACTAACTTAAGAGGAACAATATGGCACAATGTCTTTGATCCAACCACAGAGGTACAAGAGATACTAGAGTCTACCACTAGACCATGGTCTCTTCTTTAACAAAAAATGAGAAGGCTCTATAGAGATAAGAGGGCTCTCATTGCGACATGTGATAAATCGCTTACGTCTCGTTCCTTAAGATGACTAAGTGTGTAACATGGAGTTGATATCTTGATCTAAACCTGAACATTCTCCGCGTGGGCGAAAGGAGGGAGATCTATTGGCCTACAAGAAGCCTGTAAAATGGAGATTATATGTCTTTTACAGTTTATTTTTTAAAGAATTTTATTAACTGACAGAAAGTTACCCTAAGTTTCTCTTTCCTAATTTGGAATTCCACTCCAGATATGTGTCCAGCGATCTACTTGCATCCCTCTAATATTTTCCTACCGAGATAAACTATCAGTTTTTAGGTCAGGAGGAGATACATTAAAATTGTCTTCATTTGGCTTTACTCATCTCTACCCGAATGATGATTTGTTATCCATAATTTAAAAAAGGTGTTTTACTGCATGACCGAACCCCTCCATAAATCTAATTGATTCTTGATTGACACTTCTTCTTCTTTAGGCACTCTGTCTGGAAAAATGCATTTGCAATAATGCTCCTCCACTTAAACCAGTTCTCAAGTAACCTCATAAGATATTGTTCTATCGCCCATGATTTAAGACTTTCAATAAAAGTGATATTCTGCCTACCTCTACTGCGTTTGCTTTAACTCTTTCCAGTAATCGCACAGTGTTCTAAACCCTACTTTGGCATATGTGTCCTAGAAATTGTAATTGCCTTCGTCTTATGGTTTTAATAAATAATCACCAGGATTAGCTGCTTTCGGTACCAATTCGTTCGGTTTTTTCTCCATGCGTGATTGCTTCAATTTCCTCTCTGTTTCCTTGTTTATTGGCGTAGAGAGCCAGGCTAAATGTAAAAATTCGTACGTCTGAGGCAGCCCAAAAGATGTATAAACTAAGAGAAAGAATAGAACCATAGAACTGTAAAATTCTTGCGTATGAAGCAGCACAAAAGATTTATAAACTAAGAGAAAGAACAGAACCATAGAGTTGAAAAAGTGTGCATAGCGCAAAATGTGAGAAGGTTGAAGAACGAAGCATGCGTAATTTTTTGAGTGAGCGGGGGGAGAAGAAAATCTTGAATACGGTTGGCAGCTTTTGGTGTTCTGAAGCTCGTAAAGTTTCGGTAAAGCTGTCTTTTAGATGAACCCTGAGTGGCTCTCGATTGGTCACGTTTCCAGCTTTTCTATATCTGCTCCAGGGCCCAATGGAGTGCCTTATCTACTGGACAAAAGATGCCCCAACGTTCTCAAAAAGCTACACAAACTACTACGAAGTGCATGGAAAAACATCAAGATCAGTAAAGAGTGGATGACTGTAGAAGGGGTGTATATCCCCAAAGAGCAAGATTCGAAAGGAATAAACCAGTTTCGCCCAATATCACTGCTCAATGTAGAGGGTAAAATATTCTTTTCAATCATTGCGTCACGCTTAACAAAATACCTAACAGAAAATGGATATATAAACATCTCTGTCCAAAAGGGTGGCATTCCTGAGGTTTCGGGTTGCTTGGAACATGCAACAATGATCTGGGAGGCCATTCAGAGCGCCACGTCAGAGAAACTGAACCTTCATGTTGTATGGCTAGACCTGGCAAATGCCTACGGTTCAATACCACACGAGATGATTCAGCTAGCTCTCAGAGTGTACCATGTACCAGATGATTACACGTGATGCTAGATGACTACTTCAGTGGATTCCACATGAGGTTCTCAAATGACTACACAACTAATTGGATCAATCTGGAGGTTGGAATTGCTATGGGATGCACAATATCCCCAGTGCTGTTCGTCGTGGCCATAAAAGTCATATTGAAAGCAGCACAAGGCAGTGCCAGCCCCGCCAATCTAGGTGGCGGATGTTCAATGCCTCCCCTGAAAGCATTCATTGATGACACCACCGTTATCTGCTCCAAAGAAGATGAGACAAGGCGGATGTTAACGCGCTTAGATGTCTTAATGTCATGGTGCAGAGTGGAGTTCAAGCCAAATAAGTCCCGCAGCCTATCAATAAGGAAAGGCAAGGTTGAGGAAGCTACGACCTTCACAGTAGCGGAACAGCAAATACCAACAGTTAGTCAAGAATCAGTCAAGAGCCTCGGAAGATGGTATAATTCCTCTATGAAAGATACGGCGAGGAGCTGAAACATAAGAGCTCGCTTCTGAAAGCCTTTTAGCCATTAACAAGTGTGGACTCCAGGGTAAATTCAAAACATGGTGCCTGCATTTTATGCTTATTCCCAAACTTCTTTGGCCACTCTTAGTCTACGATATCTGCTCCAGCACAGTAGAAGTAATAAAAGCTAAAATCAACAAATATACAAGGAAATGGCTGGGGGTTCCTCCGAGTCTTTCAGACGTGACAATGTACTGCCGAAATGCAAAGCTAAAACTTCCAATGAAATCTATCCTAGAGGAGTACAAATGCGGCAAAGCCAGATTACTCACCATGTTGGAGGAATCTGATGATGCCATGGTCAAAACCGTCCAGCCATCCCTGAAAACTGGAAGAAAGTGGAAGGTCACGGAATCCGTAGACGAGGCGAAAGAATGCCTTAAATGAAAGAGGTAATCGGTCACACTCAAACTGACCGCAGGGGCCTTGGATCAACTACAGCCAAATGGTGGTCAAAAACAAAAGGCAAGGAAAAAAGGAACATGATCATAGATGAGATCAGGAATAAGGAAGATTCTACACGGGTACAGAAGGCGGTCCAGCAGCCTCAGCAAGGTCAGTGGATAAGTTGGGACACTGCCATACAGAGATCCTTAACATGGAATGATATCTGGCACATGGCGCCTCTGAGAATAAGCTTTCTCATCAGATCCGTCTATGATCTCCTACCCTCAAACGCAATCTGGTGCGATGGGAAAAGAAGGACGACCCTACATGCCCACTGTGCCAAGGTAGGCAAACTACAGAGCATGTACTGAGCCCGTGCAAAATAGCGCTCTCACAAGGGCGATACACGTGGAGGCATAACAGAGTACTTCAAGAACTTGCCTCGGTCATAAGCACAACTGAAGGTGAAATCCACCCCTCTTCAACAAGCTCAACAGTATTCACCACAGAAGGTGGAGTCAAAAAATGGCACGGAGGGTCGATCACAATAAACACCCATAGAAAAGGTCTGCTCGACGGCTGCGACGATTGGGTGGTTTCAGCAGACCTCCCTGAATGGGAAAGACACCCTAATTTATCAGAAAGACAGCATTAAGGCCTGTTTCAACACAACAAATTATCATGGTAGAACTAACTGTCCCCTATGAAAGCAGAATGGAAGAGGCCCATGCTTTCAAGGAAGGAAAATACCTGGACTTGACAAAAAAACTAAAAAAGAGGGCTACGAAGCTAAGGTAATGCCAGTAGAGATTGGCGCCACAGGATTTGTGGTTCTTCAGCCCATGGTCTTCCAAGTGAACTCTCCATATGTGGCAATAAGAGAACAAAAGCCCTAAGACTACTAGCCGAAACAGCTGAGAATAGTTCTCTCTGGATATGGAGCCGAAGGAATGAAAGGTTGCTTCATGGGGATTAAAATACCCTTATGACAGGGCATCCAGTTGGCCGAAGTGGTTAGATGCCGTGTGGTTGTAACCAGATGCTCGCGGGTTCGAATCCCTGGCAAGCAACCCAGGAGGAAAAAAAAGGTTGGTAGCAGGGAGGCATCTGGGAGTCATGACCTAGATGTGGCTCGGCCTCCTTAGAGTGTCAGGAGTTACAGGGCCGAAACACTTGCTATGAGGGGGGTTTCTTCTCTGAAGACTCCCTGCTATCGAGCTCCTAAAGAGTTTCTTACTACTGCTGTGATCATTTGACCTATGGATTGGCTCCTCGGTGGTGATGGGTCACGCTCATTGAGTGTTTGCACCCCCACCCCTTTTTCTTTTCGTATTGTCCTCGGATAGGTGGCTGGCTATGAGGATGATCAGTGGGTATGATTGGTCAGGAACTTTGTGTCTCTAAATTGGTCATGACCTAGTGTTCTACTCTCTTTTCCCGTCCTTCCTTACGTTTTTGTGCCCTTACGTGTGGGGAGGGGAAGTTTCACGGCAAAATACCACCTCTCTTCCTCCTGTTCTTTTTCTTCATATATGGTCTTTCGTTTGGTGTCAACCCCGGTAGGTTCGCCCATGTGATTATAACATAATATTATCTCTCTGCCTCCTCTTCGATGGTCTTTTGTTTAGTGTCTACCCCGATAGGTTTGCGTATGTGATTTCAGTCGCCTGAGCTTCGTTATTTCCTACTCAAGCCTTGTTTTTGATTTTGTTCGCTTTCACAATTGCCCAAGTTTGTGCTGTCCGATTTTACGTATTATATTTCTAGTTTGTTTAACGTCCCCTAAGCTTTAACGGTAAACTTATTCGGAGAGATACACCTAATATGCCACCTCCATACTTTTTGTTTCCTTTGCTATAAAACCTCTACCGTGATCTTGTACATTCAAATATGTTTGAAATAATGGTTAAAACCCCACCTTTTTCCTCCAACAGGCGCTGGAGATAACTTGCTTTTGTGCTCCATTCTATGAAGAATGTTTTAAAAAATGCAGCTTTTCTGGATGCTTCGAAAATTACTTGTTTTTTTATAAAGTCAAAAAAATTGTCTAGTTTGGAAAATTATTTCCCCTGAACTAGTTTTTAAAAGATATGTTGCATCCCTTTATTTGATTTAGCAAAAAATAATAAGGTTAGTAATAAATTTGTAATAATAACAAATGCGATTCAGATTTTGATTTCTCAGAGCAATGAACGTTTCTTTGGTCTATTGTATTAAATACTGCTTGGTGTAGAAGAGAATTACAAGCTCTATTTCAGTGTGGAAATCACCTCTTAAGTTTTGATCGAAACAAAGCCTAATTGTTTTGTAATATTTCTAATATTTTCCTACCCGTTCTTGAAAAAGACAGGTTATGGTCGCGTCGGAAGACGGTAAAGTATATTACGAAATGCAATTTATCGAAAGCGAAGTTTTCTTCATTAATTTAAATGACGACAAACCTCTCATTGCCTCTGTCTCTTTTCAACCTCAGATTAAATTTTCAAATTACATATACTTTAGCATGTTATGAAACAATAGGTGTAAAACTGTTAAATTCAAAGTGTTATTATATGTCGTGTTGTAGAAAAGCGTTTAATCCTTTAACTACAATAAAGAGTTTCTTAAACCAAATAAAGCAAAGGAGATTATTTAACTCTAACTATAGCCCCCTATATGGGAAATTTCAATGCAAAAGTTGGGGATGAAAGAGTAAAAGATGTTGTTGGTCCCAGTGGCATAGGGACTGTAAATGAGCGTGGAAGTAGAGTAATTGAATGTTGCTAAATCAATGGTTTTACCATCTCTAATACTTGGCATCAAAACCACCCTATGGTCAGAAATGAAAAATTCACTTAATGAAGTCATAGAGAAAAAAGTTCCCAAAAACATTTTTAAAAAATTTAATGAAAGAAAGGCGCAAATAAAAAAAATGTAGAAGCCAAATACAAAGACCTAAACAGAAAACATCAAAATAAAATGCAACGCAGCGAAAGAAGAATGGATTAATCAACAATGTCAGGAAATAGAGTAAAAGCTAAATAGACACAGCAAATTCGTGCATGCTAAAATTAAGGGCGTCAGTGGTAAGATAATCAAATGCAGTAGCCCTGGCAGCATCAAATCAAAAGACGGAACAATGTTAATGGAAAAGAAGGAAATACAAAACAGATGGTCAGAACATGTTGAGGATCTTTTTGAAGATGATAGGTGCAAAAAAAACAAAATATAGAAAAACAGAGAAGGCCCAACTGTCCTTAAAGAAGAGTAGAAGCAGCAATTAAGAAAATGAAAAATGGAAATGCCACATGACCAGATAATATACCAGTAGAAGTAATTAAAACATAAGATAATTTAGGAATAGATCTGACAACAAAACTTCTTAATGCAATATACGATAGTAGTGCAGTTCCAGAAGATCTTAGTAAATCTGTTTTCATAGTACTGCCTAAATAAAACATCAAGAGCAACAGAATATGAACTTCATAGAACAATCAGTTTTATGAGCCATTTTACGAAAAACTTGTTATGCGTTTTGATGCATAGACGCAAGAGTCTAGGACCAGAAATATCTCCAAAACAGTCTGGCTTTATGCCTGATAAAAGGACTAGAAATGCAATATTCACTTTGTCAATGCTTATAGAAAGGTGTGTTTCATTGATTATTTTATGGCCTTTGACAAAGTAAGACACATAGAGCTGCTTCGTATGCTAGAAAAATTAGATGTCGATGGGAACGATCTGAGAGTAATTAGAAATTTATACTAGGATCAGACTGCATCTGTAAGAATTGAAAAGGAACATGATGATTTCAAACCCACCAAAAGAGGTGTGAAGCAGGAATGAGTACTAGTAATATCTCCTGATCTTCTTAACCCTCTTAACCTAAAATTTTAAGGAATCTTGATGATATATCAGGCTTAAAAATTAATGGAGAGAATCTTAATAATCTCAGGTATACAGATGATATAGAATCTGGCGAACAACTCCAAAAACTTCTAGATACTGTAGTTTTAGAAAGCGATAGAATGGGTCAGTCTTTGAATGTTAAGAAAAAGAAATGTATTGTCATCTCAAATAAATCCTGGAATTCCAAATGCAATCTCGTTAGCAAATGCGAACAAATCAAACAAGTTACAAAATTCAAATATCTAGGTTACCTAATAACATCAAATGGCAGATGCACGAGTGAAATAAGTAAAAGAATAGCCATGGGCAAAGATACATTCTAAAAAATGAAACCAATACTGGCAAATAGAAACATAAGTACAAAAAACAAAATAAGGATGATTGAAACATAATGTATGGTCAGTACTTTTGTATGGTTGTGAGTGTTGGACAATAAACAAAGAAATAGGCGAAAAACTAGAAGCAGTAGAGATGTGGTTTATCAGAAGAATGATGACGATATCATGGACAGAACAAAAGTCAAATGAATTGGTACTGGAAGAGGCTAATCTCGAGCGATCACTAATTAAAACCATAAGACAGAGGCAACTACAGTTTTTAGGCCATGTTTGCCGACACAAGGGTTTAGAATACTCAGCAATCACTGGAAAGATTGAAGGCAAACAGAGTAGAGGTTGACAGAGAATAACTTTTATTGAAAATGCTAAGTCATGGGCAATAGGCAAGGGTAGCAATAACAACTTTATAAGATTAACTGAGAGTAGGTTTGAGTGGAGGAAGATGACCGCCAGTGTACCAAGAACCTTATGATGATAAGGGAGAGTTTTTGTATATAGCCAGTCCACAACAAGGTGATCTCAGGCTTTCAGGCCCTCCGTCAGGCCAGGGCGCCGGTAGCGGGGCTCGAACCCGCAACAGAAGGGTCCCTGCAGATCTCAGGGCGGACTCGCAAGCCACTGTGCTACCGACGTCCCCCCCTTATGATGATAATAATAGCTCCCTAGCAAAACGCAAAGGAATGGCGGACATGCTAGAGATTTAGGGCGGTATAATTTAATAGTTCTAAGCAGTATGTTGTGCTAATCTTAGGAAATTAGATTAAAAATCGTTTCAGGTCTTCAAATGCACTTCAAAGTTCATAATAGGCGTATTTAAGTAAATTTACTAAGCCCCTGAGTATGGAAAACCGGAGGAATCTAACTGGAAATGGTCTGCTTTGGCTTTTCTAAATGATTGTTTGTCCAGTGCCCTTTAAAGTAAGATTATGCTTTGGTTCCGAGCGATCGTGAAATACTGAAATCTTCTTTTAGTGCAGGTTACAACTGAAAATAATAAATTATGCTTCAAACAATTTGCAAGTCTAATGGACCAATTTCTTTGTAAAACCTCTCAATTTTGCTCCCTTCAAAGCTTTCAAGAAAGAATAGATGTAATTTTGAATAATATTATATGTTATATTATGAAGAGGGCCTCTACTCATAATAGAGTTGATGATTTCATAGCGCGAGTAATAAATTTAATGCATCAATGTATCCTATGGTATGAATAATCTACTAGATCTTTTATACTTGTAATTTCTTAAAGCCAAAGTGGTAAACAAACAGGGTAATCTAAAAAAAACACATGTCAGAAATATTGACATTGGCACGTAGGGGTAAACAATCGTAATGGGCACAACTTTGATAAGAGAGAGAAAGATACAAGTACTAAGAGAGGGAAATAGGGAAAAAGGCAGAAAAAGTTTGGTGCGTAATTTTTTTTCCAAAGAATATCTATGTACGTACAAAATGATAAAAGCCAGAAATGGGTTTAGCTAGTATTACTAACTGTTCACTATGACACCAAAATTTAATAATGTTCTCTTGTTTTAAATAGACGTGATGTTCAAGGCATTCAAGATGAAAAGTGCAGACCATAGTAGAAGGCCACGGATGCTTCTGGTAGCCTACTGAAAAATATAAAAGAATAGTTCGTTTGTTAATTAAACTTAGTAATAGGGACTTGAGGTTTTAATTATTCATGCATCAATGCGCTACTCCAATATGAAAAATGTATACGTTTTAAAAATTACTTATTCTAAGTTTTTAATACTGCTTTTCCCATTTAAAAATTTTCTTTCCCTTGAGGACTTCCAATAAATTATAGCATATTTGATTAGTTTAAAAAATGTTTTTATTAGTCTGTGACAATTTATGATCATCAACATCGTCATCATTATCCTCCTTTCCTCCTCATAACCATCACCACCACTACTACCATCACCATCACCATCACCACCACCACTACCATCACCATCACCATCACCACCACCACTACCATCACCATCACCAGCACCAGCACCAGCACCACCACCACCACCACCATCATCATCATCATCATCATCATCATTTTCTTCATAACCATAATTACCATTTATCATGCCGCTACCGCTGATGCAACTGATTAAGTAATAACACTGTTATTGGAAACAAACTAGGAGACAAATATACGACTGAAAACAGTTGAAGATAGTCCAAAAGAAAAACTTTGCCAAAATAAATTTAAGTAAGAACTTTAATAAATGAAGAATTAAAGCGACACAAAACAAAATTATATAGTCTCTTTTCCGCATTAGCAGCCCATTTTAAACGTTATGGTAAACCGTAAAAAAAAAAAAAAAAGATTTTGATCTCTCAAAGTCTGGTGCTTTTTAGTCTACCTGTCCCCCTATGTTAATTAAAAAAAAAAAGAAATTGTTATATTGATGGATGGTATCGAAATCAACTTTTTTTTTTCATCCTCCATCTAAAATGTAAAAAAGTGCATAAACATAACTCATTTTTTCTACATAGGAACACCTAATAGATCATCTCTAGATTTTACAATATAAAATTATTATCTGTTTTATTTAAGAAGCCTAAAGGCGAGCCATTTTTATAACCACTTTGCTTTAAATGGCCATTCTTCTTCAACAACAAGAGCTTCTTGTTCTCCATAGCTTTGAATGAATGGCATAGATCTCTTCTGTTTCCGGGAATGCGGGATTTCTGTATTTTCCTATTTACTACTGAGCGTGTCTTCGGCTTAGTCCGATTGTCTACCCATCTTTGGCCTAGTCCTAAGAAATTCTTCAAGGCCTACTCATCATGGAGCTTCTTATAAAAAAAAAAGAGCTTAACCAGATTAAAAAAAAAAAGTGGCCATGTTTGCAAAAATGATTTTCTTCCTTGCAGAACAAATGAAAATTAG
>BLXT01005549.1:678561-694914 GCA_019648995.1 Plakobranchus ocellatus
TTGTAAGTAACCCCCCCCCCCCTCCCCAAACCGATATTTTAGTTTTTTCAGTCTACGGCCTATGTTCAACCAAAGACTGTCGGTTCACATTACCACCCTCTTTGGTTCAACTACTTAGGGGACGTAAATCGAAGAAGACTCTGTTTGCCCTTTAACCCGTGGTCACTGCACTCTTGCTAGTCGCCACTCCGCCAAACTTCAGTGCCTTGACTGCTCTGGGCGCTTGAGCTACACAGCAAACCGGACCTAGATCTAGATCTGGGCCTTGCCTCTTTTTCCTTATCGGTTCACCCTGTAAATTTAGATCTAGACAAGATTTAGACATAGAACAGATCTCTATGTAGGCCGACTATGTTATGTAGCAGGCCTATGTGATCCATTCATCCGTTTGGTGGAAGCACGGCTAGGGAGCGTGATCGTGTAGATATAAGCCCAAAAGGCAAAGCTGAGCGTTTCGGAAGTCTTGCCGATCTGAGAGCTAGGGAAGAAAGTTCAAGTTAAAGAATAGATCTGTATCAAGACCTAGCCAGTTTAGGAGCAACACACAGGTAGATCTAGCCTACAATTCCTAGATCTATATCTAGTATGTAGGCTTGATCTTGATCTATCGGTCCTGGAACTAACAGCAGGAAGGTATTTTGGCCTTAAGTGGCTTAAGAAATCAAAAGATTTTTCAAACGAATTGACCATTTTCCCGAACACTCGAGAAAATAGGTTCAGATCCAGTAGTCTACTTATTTCCCCAAATGCAGAGGCAAAAGATCCGCAAAATTCAGATGTGGGCATTACTTCCTTTAATGGGATCCGTGCTTCTAGATCTAGATCTAGATCTAACATCATCAGCTGAGTATGAGCACGAGTATAAAATGTTGTTGTTTTTAACTCTGCCTTCACAAGTTACTGAAGAAATAGAGAGGTCGTAGATCGAGTTATAATATAAATTGTGCTACTTAAACACGATATAACAATATAATGCCCGTGGCCTATTCTTTTCGGTAGTAGCTGTTGAAGGCAGATCTAGCGCTAGAAGCATGGGTCTCGATACTATAAATTTTCCATGAAGATCTGTGTGTTTTTACTGCTACCATCTATGATCAATGAATTATCTTGTGTGCTAATTTGCTTCTTTTTTTCCGGTCGGTAAGAACACCCAATCGGACCCAAGCTAATAGTTTATATAAATATCTCTAAATTCATTTGTTCTTTATTCTTGGAGTCCAAAGCCAATGCAGTTTTGTTTTTGTTGTTGTTTTTTTGCTTCAAATGCTACGAAAAACTGTTGCTAAAATTAGTAAAGGAAAGGAAGGCCCATTGATAATGGAAGAGGAAGGGTCATGGGACGTTTCACTGTATGAAATTTATTTTTTATCTTTATCCCTGCTTTGCACCTCCACCTGCTAATTACACGTCGAGAACAAACTAAACGTGTCAAGTGTATGTGATTCTGGTGAAAGACATTCAGTTGTAAATTGTTTTCATGTGCGATCACTTCCTGTCCGGCAGTTCATGTGGAGGACATTGAGCTTTATGAAGTTGAGTCGGACAGTGAAGTTCAGGACGTGAGCAGTGTCAGTAAAAAGACAAAGGATTTACTGATGGTGTTGTTGTTTTTCTGTCTTTTCCAAGGGATTCGTTGGTGTAAGTGATTCTTTCTATCACATCTAAACCATTAGCTTGGGTCTGATTGGGTGTTCTTACCGACCCCTTTTTTTTCTTATACCTTACCTTAAAAGTCACCTGTTTTTACCACAAAATGTTCAAATTGTCCATATTGTCTCAATCTAGATCTATCTTTTGGCCTAGATTAAATCCCTTTTGACCCTTTTATTATAGTTTGATAAAGCTGTAAACATCAGTTACATCTTCCTTTATAAATCTAGTCGACCTAATCAAGGCAAAAAATACGTAGAGGATTTTAGTCATTGTGTTAAGTTGTTCCCAAGTGTTCCCAATCCTCCTGCTAGATCTAGATCAAGAGATCTATTAAATAATCTGGACTGCTGATTTTCTCACCCTGGGGATCTATGTCAGAGTAATTAATTACTGAAGAGGGTTGTGATTGGAAAGCTGTTTTTAAGGAAGACATTTTTAGACGAATCGGAAAAACTTTAGGCTTACTTTTGCATAGCCTTTATAATTTTTTTTTTTTATCTAGATCTAGATCTTGATCTAAATTACTAGTTATTAATATTTAAGATTTCAAATATTTAAGGAAAAATGGTGTAGTTGTGTGGTTTGTAATAAATGCTTACTGCAAGATTTCCAAATGTGCACCCATGAAAAGTAAATTTTATATAATGGCTAAATTGCCAACCAACTTGTTCAATTACAGTCCATTTAATGTTGTGAAAATAAAACACAGTTTCTTGAGATCAGCTGTGTTTTGATTTTAAATTAAATACTGAAAGTGAAAGGTTCATGATCAGCTAAAACTTGGCAGCCAAGGCTAGCTGTACTTTATTGACGTCTTGTGTATTTAAGTACAGCTAGACTGAAAGGCGTATAGATGTCTAGGTTAGGCGTACTTAAGGATGGCTAGACTGACAGGGACATGTTAGCCATACTTTAGCTAGTTTGATTTTGATGAAATAAATTTAATGTAGGGCACTGAGAATGATAACCAGCATTGAAATACTCCTGACAGAGCAAATTTGCTATTCACATCATTTTCCCCTCTTGTTATCTATGTAGTGGGAATTGAATATCTTTACAAAAGGGCCATATGAGCAACTTTTGCTCGTTTGAATTAACCAGAGATGGTTATTTTTTGCAGGCATGGCATTTTTTTAAGGCTTCAAGTATTTATTTTGACCCTGAAGGTTTTGGGAGGGGAAGGGTGCTTAACAGAATTATCACTATTGGCCCCCAGTGGATCCTGCAGAGTGAGATACAAGTCTGGCACACATGGTATGTAACATCGTGGGGCAGACTTTCATCTGTTGGTATCAGGATGTGACGGGCTAGTTTGATTGTGGGTGGGGGAAGGTAGGAAAGTGACAAGGGAAGATGAGAGACTGTTTTGTTTCAAAACTGATATACAGAAGTAGGCCTCTCATTTCTCAAATATTTATTTTTGGTCCAATTTAGAAGAATAAAATTGAATAAATAGTTTAAAAAAACCAACTCATATCTGGAGTTGATAACCATTTTTCAGTTCCTCCTAACAGAGCAAAATTTGCTTATATTATCTAGCCTTTGTAAAATATAAAATTTTCATTAAAAAAATTAAAAAATGAGAATCTTTTGCTCTGCGAGGAGTATCTTCATTTTGTTTTTTATTCTCAGATACGACATGATTTCAGCTCTACTTAAAGCTTAAAAAAGGACAAGACGACACTTAAAAATTGTAAATTTATACATCTGTATCTAGGGGGAAGTGAAAGGGAGACATCTTCAAAAAAAATCCCGATCTTTAGTATAAGACATTTTCTTGTTTCTTATGTGTATAAAACACTTCATTCAAACCGGTACCTTAATGGTTCATCAATCTCAAATAGACTTTAAATTGCCAAATTTAAATTATTTGCTTTGCTGCTGCTTCTGGCAGCAGCACATTTACCTCTTTCATATGTCAAGAAACAGGGTATTTGACTGTAAATTTTTCAGATTGATCCTTAAAAATATTTTTAGGAGTATCTGCTTGTAAGAATGTTATAAGGCTGAGATCAATGTAGAATGGATCAAAATTTCAAGGGGGACAAGAAGGAAAATGAATTCCTTTAAGCTTGGAGTCAGTTTTCATGACTACAGCTTATTTGATATATGTTTCTGGTATTCTGGTAAATATTTTTATAAACTTTGTTATGGGTTCATTTTGTAGTCTAATGGCAAGAAGAGTGTGGACAAGAAAGATTTCTTTTTTTCTTTCCTGCTGCAGCAAGATCCAGTTTTCTGTCTTGATTTATCAGTCTCCAGATGAATGCCTCAAATTGATGAATGTATTGTAACAGTAGTCATGAAATCCATGTTTGGCGGGGTCAAACTCAGTTGTGTCACAAATTGAGGACAGGCTATCTTCTACTCTGAGTTTTAATTTTTGAATGAAGTCCCAGTGTCTGCCATGAGGAATTGCATTTTTTCATGGCCTTTAAAGTTAATGTTGTGCACTATACACATCTTGTGCTCATATTGTTCTTCATTCTTTGGGGATTTTAATCTATTTTTTTTTATGTCAAGGGAACTGGTTTCATGCTTATTTTTAAATGTTTCTTTTACTTCATTTTCTGACACATATATATGTGAAAGTAAGGCTTATACTGTTCATGTCAGTTGTGAAAGAAAACACAAAGCAAAGGTAATGCCTCAGGGATCTGCAAACTTTGTGTGAGTGCATTTCTATAACATGGAGAAACCAGGCTTGAGATTTGTTTTTTTCCTCTTTGTTCCTTGTGATTAATTCCAAAAAAAATATTTTTCAAGACGCCTATAACTTTCCCAGAACATTCTAGATTATCTCATATGAAAATACACATGTGTTTGGCTGTTCAGGCAAACCAAAAGTGAGAAAAATAATACTTTTTTTTTTTTTTTTAATATATATCACAAGAGCCATAACTCCATGGTGTAGAGAAACTTTTGTGAAAACTTTTTTTCTTTTTTGTGCCTCAAAATATGGATTTACAGAAAATTATTATGAAAAAAGATCCCAAGCAATGACATTATCATAGGGATCAGCAAACTTTGAAGGTGTGCGTTTTTATTGATTTGAGAAATCATCCTTTGAATTTTATTTTTTCATCTTTGCACAGGTTTGTAATTAATTCCAAAAAAAATTTTTTACATCTGTCCCATAGTATCAAGTTTGAGCTCATATGAAAGTACACATCTTTGGCTGTTTATGGAATCCAAATAAAATTGAGTGTTTTTTTTTTTTTTTTTTTTTTTTGACAATAATCAAGGGCCATAACTCTGTAGATTGCCAACATTTTTGTGTGCACTTTTTTTTTGGATGTTCCTAAGGTATATCCTTTGAAAAAAAATCATAGTGGGTAAAAACCTCTGGGGGTGGGGGTTCCAGTGGCCCATAGACAAGTAAGAGTAAGTAACATTGGCAAGTGGTGCATACCCTGTTGAATCTTCAAGCCTTGCTCAACATCTGTGACAGTTGCATTTTATTAGCTAGTTAGTGGATCATATATAAATATTTCAAAGCCATTTGGTTGCTTTAAAACATTCAAATTCTCAGATCCTCATTGTGACTTCCACAGGTTTTGTTGTCCCAGTCATGTTTCACATCATACAGTGTAAAAGTTCTAAATGTTTGATTCAAAGATAACATTGTAACCTTTAAGCCTTAAAATTAAAATTTAGCATACTGTGCTGAATTGTGTTGAATAAATTCACATTGATACATGTTTTGCCTGTCTGGAGCAGTTCAGCCCTTAGTAAATGAACATAAGTTAATATATTATGCATACATGCATTTGCATACGTTGTTATCAATATCAGACCACTTTTTCAAAGTTGCCGAGTTTTATTTCAACCATTTGTTTGTGGTGTAGTCAAACCTTATGTAGTTTCTTCTACTCTGCTGTACCTGTAGAACCTTGAATTTTGCATTAGTTGTATGCACAATTTTTTTAAAAAAAATAAAGGGTGTAAAAGAGCAGTAAAACAGAAAATAAATAGTGCCATTATGGAAAACTTTTCGATTTTTGCAATTTTTAAGAAAATTATTTGTTCTCCATTCATACTTCTTGAAAGAGGAAAAATAGGAAGAATCAACAAAAGAAACAAATGAATGCTCATAAAGTGTGACAAAATAAACAACAACAAAAAAATTGTTAATACATTCAAAGCAATGGAAAAAGTAAACATGCACAGCTCAATAAAAATTAAAAAACAAAATTGGAATCTTCCTGTCCCGAAAAATTTAAAATGAATGTTTTGCATTTTGATTTCAAAGAGATCAGGTAATATATATTATATAAAATATTAATTATATATATTTTTCTAGCATTTGTTTGAATGGACAATCTGTTAACTGCTTTCTTTTCTTTTTTTTTTCCATTTTCGTGGGTTTTGTTATGATTCTTTTGATTTATTATTTACAGAAACTGAGATAACATTGAAACAGAGGACTTCAGGCTTTTTTTTCTGCTGCATATTGTGCTGTAATAACAGTCATGTTTCATGTTCTATCACAAGAAGAGACAGAGGAGCTCCATAAAGAGCTAGGCTCACAACTTCCAGAGTCAGCTAAGGTAAGATTAACCATAGACTACTCTTACTCTTAGTGAAGGGTAGTTTATGCGACCATTTACAGCCAATCCTAATGAAGGGTGAGGCTAAATTTTTAGTGGTCGTTTTCAGCCAGAAACTGAATTTTCATTAAATTTATTATCCATTGTGAGCCATAGGGGCTGGGATGGGATAGAGCCAACCATCTAAAGCTTTACCACACCCTAGTCCAGTCCAAGTTGGACTACTGCAGTGTCGTATATGGTTCTACAAAAAAAACATGTTCTGAGAGCCCTGGACCCTATGCATCATCAGGGCTTTTGTGTTGGGGGCTTTCAAAACGTCTTACCTACTTAAAGCTTGTATACTGAGGCTGGGGAGCCATCTCTTAAGCATTGACTTAGCAAGCTAGCTTTTAATTTTTTTATTAATTTTTTTTCACACCGTACAATTTGTGCCACAACATTACATTTAATGCTCTACTGTCTGGCTTTTTTTCAAATTCAAAGTCAGAGCCAAACCTTATTGCCAATACTTTTGAACATATTAAGAATGCTAATATTATTGATAACCAATATGTCCAGTGCCATCCACCTTGGGAGGAGCACCAGGTTACCTTTGACATTTCACAAACAAAAGAGGGAAGATATCGGTGAGATGGCCTATCAGAAAAAATTTTTTAGAATGAAAGAAAAATTTTCCAACCATTATGCCATTTATACTGACAGCTCTAAACTGGAGGAAAAGGTTGCAGCTGCAACCATTAAATGCCATAAAAATTTTGTTATCTGCAGCGGTGGCTTGCCAGCCCTACAGACTATTCAAAGCAAAAAATTTCAAATTTAAAGATATCGGGCGCCTGTATAATTTAATCTGAAAATTTCTACCCTATCTTTTTTTGTCTGGATTCCTGCTCACATAGGCATCCAAGGGAATGAGAATGTGGACAAACTTGCAAAGGACCTATGTCTTTGAAAGTCCTTTGTGTCTACACTAGATCTAATCTAGATCTAGTGTGCTTACACGAGTTACAGAATGCTGGCGGCAACAGGTCATTTCATGATCGGCTAAATAAACACTCAAGGGTTTGCATTATGAATGCTAGGCAATGCTCCAGTGTGGCGTGGGCCCTGATCACAGCAATAAAGAACTTTGGCACATTGTATTGCCCTTTAAATCTCATGTTTGTCATTTTCTCAGCCAATGTGAATCTTTAAGCCAGAGAGGTAACTTCATTTCTTGTTCATCACAAATTTACCACTGAGATTGAGATCTGTGAAACTAAAATGGCATCAAACAAAAGAAAGTGTCTATCTTTTGACACTAAACTAAAGCTAATTGAAGAAGCAGAGAAAGGAACCAAGAGCAAAGCAGAATTATGTAGAGAGCATGGCATTTATCAAAGTTCCCTTTCAACGATCTTGAAAGATAAAGACAAGATAAGAGCTGCTGTCAACCAAGGAATTCATCAGTTAAAGAAGCAGCACACATCGACATTCCCTGTGTTAAATAGGCAGCTCATCTAGCAAAGAAACAATCGACGATTGATTCATACTTCAGCCATGCACAGCAGAAAAACTGAGAATATTGTGCAAAAGCAGTGTCAGAAGACTGACGAAAAATCCAACATTCCTTTTCAGGACTCCTTTCTAATGGGCTGATGGCAGTCCCAAACCTGCAATCTGGAAACAGGGAACTCAGAGGGGAAAGGAATTTCGTCAGAGTATTTTTAGTGGCTTGTGTACTTCAATAGACTCATAAATTTTATAAATAGGGCATCAACTTCACTTAATATTAATAACCTGAAGTTTTTTTTTTTGTTCTTTAACAATGACCTTGGTTGAAGTGAAACTTTGGCTGTGACGTAATTGAAGTCCCACCGATTTCGCTATATCCAAGTTCCACTGTATGCCTCAACTGACAACAGCATAGGTCTTACACTGTCCAGCATATTTTAATTGAATGCCCAGACTTTAAAGTCACCAGGAATAAATGCTTCAGTGTAGCTGACATGTACAGATTTTTCTGAGAGGTCAATGCCTCTCACATAGTGGGTTACTTAAAGGAAATCTGGGTCTATAAAAATATGATTCATATCCCCATTATCTGAGGCTTTGCACAGATCCCTTTTAAAGCTTAAGCTCTTTGGGTTCTACTTTATATTTGCCTTGAATAGCAGCTTTTGAGGGATTAAGTCTTTTTGTCTTATACAACTTTAAAGTTAGTTTGTATTTAGGGATAGTTTTTAATTGTCTTTTTCTCTCATACAACTTTAAAATTAGGATTTATAGTTAGCTTTTCAATAGTCTCTTTCTGTTATACAACTTTAACGTTCGGAGTAAGGATTCAGTGTTTAAGTACAGTTCTTTTTTAACCTTACCGTAGGGTTTTTCAAACTAATATAATACATTTCTGTTCTTACATTATTATTGGTTGTGGAACAATTGTGAAAAAAAGATTTTAATTACACGTTACATAGAATTTTTCCCCCTGCTACAAAACTGAGACATGGTTATAATAATTATGATGTACAGCTCATGTGCCAGCAATTTATAAATGAATGCTTTGAGTCAAGTCATCTCAGTCATTTCTGCTGAGATATTTTTGATCCAGATTGACCCCATAAAACAAGTAGAGTTGCCTATCTGATTGTATGAAAATGAAATGAAGCTTGAATTCCAAAAGTGGGTTGTTACCATATATTATTTAATTATTCATAGCCCAGTGAAATGGTACAGCATATAACAAAAAAAAACCAGGTAATTGTAAACATATTGGATTCCTGCAAACATCAATAAAAAGAAAACATAAATCAGCAGATCATCCTAATGTATTGTTTGCAGACAAGAGTAACACCAAGGATCACTTAAGAATCCGATTTTTCTGGTATGACTCTGGGGCTTAGATCTTGATCTATATCTAAACTCTAGTGTTGTTTCACCATGTAGAAATATGTTTTTGTGCTTAGTAGAGAGTACCTATCATAGTTTTAGGTAGTTGCAATCGTTGCTTGACTTTTTAAAAGACAATGGTTGACTTTGATTGTGGAAAGCTGCTTATTATGATAGTTGTATCTATGCTAATTTCACTTCTTCTCGTTGCAAAACATCTCATTTTGTGGTTACACTACACATATAAAAAAAATATACTAATGTTTGTAGGAAACACTTGAGGTGTGTGCACTGATTTAGTGGATCAGACTTGATAAAAAAAGAAGCGGCATTTATGGAAATCTTGTTTTTATTTAATCAAACCGACCCCTACAATTATTGCATTTTGAGTTCATGGGTTGAATTAAGAGTAACATAGGCTAAAATCAAATCATAGCGCTTTTTTTTTCCAGTTTTAAAAATTTGCAGTGAAGAATAACCTTTAAATTCAATAAAATGCTAACATATTTCCCATGTGGTTTGAATAAAAAAAAAGGGTCTTTGTAGCATGACATGTTGAAGGGCAGATTATGAATTAAATGGAATATTTACTTGGTGTGCTCAAATATTTGGAAATATCTTGAAAACCTGAGGCTTTTTCTTCCTTCTCCCCTCCCATTCTCAAAAAAATAAAAATAAAAAAAAAGGGGAATGAAGGGTTAAAAATGATAATCATAATAGATGTTACATTTGGGTAGATTTTGTAAATTATTCTTAATTTTATTTTTTCTCTCTGATGAAGATAGCTAAGCAAGACAGTAAATTCTCAGTCAAAATAAAGGAATACAAGTGTCCTAAATTTAAATTGAAACATTTTATTGCGAATACCACAGTATTTTTAATCAGCCTTTCACAAAAAATTATTTTCAATCATCAATCGCTTGGAACGTTTACAAACTGTTCATAATGTTAAATGGAATATTCATATATTCATGGTCTGAAAGAGCTTGCAAATAAGGCATTTTCATTAAAAAACTCACTTCATTGAAAACGACAGTTATTGCATAAATTAATTGAGACTGATAACAAACTAACTTTTAGTTTACAAGCATGCAAGTCATTTGTTTCTGCAGGTGTTTAATAGATGTGCCGAATATATAATAAAGGATGTTTTATAATGAAGGATGAGGGCTGAATCATGAAAACATCAAATGTGTGGAAAGAAATGGAAATTTAAAAAAAAAAAAATGCAGGTATAACAATCAAACAACCATTGTAGAGATGCAAAAAATAATGAAAAAAAATGCTTCTGTAAGGGCACAAGGACATATTCATGCAGGTACAATGAGCTCATAAGTTAATAATGTACAAGAGAAAGTAGGTGTTTGCAAAGCCTAGTGGTGGCATCTCCATAAAAGTAACATTTAATGCCTTAGTTAGTGAGTCTTTATAATAAGAAAGGAATGTAATACACTGAGATATCATTCTGGCATATTGGGCAAAAGTTGTACATTATTACCATATTATCATATATAGCGTTCATGTCTATTATTTCCTTTTCTTTATTCTTATCCCATTTTGTTTGTTTTTTCTGCTTTTGGCACCAATTGTATGGCATTTGAATTTTGCCATCAATATACATCAGGCTGCTTGAGGCTATTTTTGTCAATAGTGGAAAGCACTAGTGTGCATTGGTAGATCTATGCTATGGTGTTCTGTATCAAATGATGAAATAAAATTTTTGCAGTCCCAGTGTGACCATGAGAAGGTCAGTTTGCTCATTTGCAAAGTGAATATTATTGATCGACCTAAAAGTCAGTATCTTTGTATATTTATGTCAAGTTACATCATTGGGACAACCAGCATTTGATGAGTGCACACCATTAGCAATTAACCTGTATCCTAAAAGACTTCTTCACTTTCTTTGCAGGCACATGTGATTTAAGCAGAGCATAATTTCATTTGACTGGGTTTTTTTAATGCTGAAGCCTGTAATGTTTAAACTTGATACTATATTGAGAGTTAACAGTTTTCAATACAGTATAGGCCATTAACCTTCCTTTTTATTCCTTCGGCAGTAACCCAAAGAACACTATCCTTCTACAAGTTCTTTGCTTTTCCACTTCATCCTTCCCTCTCTTTTGAGTCTATCTGTCAACCTCTCCCTTTTTTTCAATTCCTTTTCATAGAAAATTATTTTATTATGGTGGAATTCCTATCTTAATCAGCCTGTAATACTGGAAATCAACAAAAAATTGACAATCCATAAAAATAGCTCAGTGTTGTGTGTATATATGGAAATAATGCATGTCATGAACAATTTTTTTCAATAATTCATGATTTTTCAAGTGAGTCCTACTTTTTCTTGTCGTGTAGCTGTACCATGCTCTAAATCTCAGTAACAATCTGTAATATTCTAGATTATTTTGCCGAAGAGAGAAATAGTACTATTATCCAAAGACTCACAAGTCTGCATTGCATATGTTTATAGGCCTTAGCAAGGGTAACATTTGACAGAACAAGTCATATTAAATGAGAGCATATGTGGCATATGTTGCATAGATTACATAAGGGATCATTACAAAGCTGTTGTGGAAAAAGATTCTGCTTGTAAGCATTGCAAAAGATGCTCCTATAAGCTTGTCTTCAAGGGATTATCTAATGTATTGTTCTTTTTTTTTTTTTTTTTTCCAGATGTATTGCAATATCTCCAACCATCTTAATGAACTTTTAACTGGATTTGAAGTGATTGTTGACCAGTGGCCATGTTGGACTTGCATAATGCTGCGACCAAACTGTCCAGAGCTGGTAAATTGTGGTTTTGTTGTTAATAGAAAGAAAATGCTTCTCGTTAATTTCTGCAATGAGGTCAGAAAAAAGGGAACAATTCATATATTATATGATTATTGTCAATACACCTTTTGGCTAACTCTTAAAAAGACTGCAGGATAGAAAATGGAACACTTTAACATATTTCTTTATTATTTTGAGAATGGAATTTTTTATTCTGCACCGTTTTGTTAATATTATTTGACTCTCTTTGTATTGGTTCAGAGCCTTATTAGAGTATTGCCTCATTCTGTACTATATTTGGTCCACGAGTAATGTTTCAATTTGTATAAAATTGTTATATTTTAACTGTTATCAGTTGACCTGAATTAAATTTTGTTGATTCAGTTTTATTTCATCATATCTTGTATTTTTTTTCTTTTTTTATCATTCTGTTAACTGGCCTTTAATAACATGTTAAAAAACCAGAAGTAATTGGGTAATTTGAGAAAAACAATTTCTACATAATGTAGCCAAGAAAAATTATAATGAAACTAAATATTAATGCAGAGAACATGACCTTGATTTTTTTCTTCAGGTGCCGCATTATTTTCGAAACTATCACATATGTCACTCAAGAAGCATCAAGGATTTTAAATTTTTTATTCAAAGACCTGGTGTAGTAGATTGGTCAAAACCAGCTGTTTTTACCGGTAGGTTTTTTTCTTTCTGTTCTCATATAGATATACTAATAGAAAAATAATATCATGATTTTTCAAGTGATTATGTTTAATGTCGATGACATCCCCCCAAAAAAATTTCGGGTGGATTAGTCGGTCATGGATGTCCCAGGTTCCAGGTTCCTACGAAATCGATATTACTATTGTAATGTCAAGGAATGTTTTTTTTGGATGAAACAAATTGTAAATTTCTTTTTATTGAGTTCCAGGCCTGAAGCAGACATAGGATTCATGTTTTTACCTCCTACCCTCTGCTAGGGTGATCACATTATTAAGAGTAAGATGTTCACTCTCTTTGTGACCATTCAAGTGTCACCTTAGTTACCACCATTGATACCACAGCTAGCATAGCTTGCTTTTTTTTTAATATTTTTTTTTTTCAAAATAAATTATTAGGAATTCAAACCAGTCCTTAGTAATCAGAAGTCTTGGATAATACTGTAGGAAAAGAAAGCAATTAATGTATATTTTTCTTCTTAAAATTCAAATAAAAAAAAACCCCATAAATGGTAGGCTTATACCTCTGTACAGAATTATCTCTGCCCTGTTTTTATCATTGAAAAACTTAAAGAAGAAAGTTTTAGGCAGTAACAGTGACTTGAAATTAATTAAAAAAAAAAGACTTGAACTCATTTTGACTGATCTCAATACTTAGTTGCTTGCTGTTTTTTTTTAATTTATTAAAGATGATCCCTTGCACTCAGTCTCATTCACGATAATATTCAAAAGGAATTTTGTTATTTATTCAGTCTGCAATTTAAAATCTTTTGTCAGCATACATGATATTTCTTATGCACTCCACTTACTTTCAGATCTAGACATTAAGCTACTTTTTAAAGTTTTTTTAACTCTATATGTGTAGTGCCACAACAAAATGAGTTGTAATGTGACATGGTCAGTTTTGAGCACATAGCCCATCCACAATAAGGTGATCACAGGCTTTTAAGACCATGGCATCAATGTTGATTTTCAACTTGCAACTGAAGGATATTTGCAGATCTTAGGGCGAATTTGCCAGCTGTTTCACTGCCAAAATTCCCATTATTCTGTGGTAAAATGTCCACAAAAGTATGCTCTCAGAGAGTGCCTGCCATAATCAAAAAAAAAAAAAAACAAAAGAAAAGAAAAAAGAATTAAATGGAAGCCCCACTGAATATCCTGAAAGAAATTTAAACTAAAATTACAAGAAGTATGTCAATGAAGATTTAAAAAAAACCCCAAAATGTTACCCTCAAAATGTCCTATTTTGAATTGAAACTACTTCTGTGTTAAGGAGATCAAATTTCATAATTCAAATGTTGCCCATTTTCTTTTTGAATGCTTATATTGGGTGCATTTGCCCTCCATATGCATAATATGCTTGCATTTCAATTTCAAAACCACATTGCAACATGTTAATAATCATATATTTTTTAAAGGGTATTGCTTGATATATTAATTGTGTTTTCATTTGAAATTTTTTATTCCGAATTACAAGATTTGGTAGAACATAACTTACCTTGAATTTTGATGTGACACAAGGAGTAGGAGATTGGGGTTTTTGAGTGCTTGCCTATCAAAAAATTTGTAACAATAATTTTGAAGAGTTCCAAATAAGACAGACATGATATTTTTATTGATATGATGCTACAAATAATTAAACACCTCCTTTACCTCTAATCCAGGGATTCCCTATGATGCTGTGAGTGTTATTCAAGAAAAAAGCAGAAAGGAATATGGTCAAGTTACTTCAGTTGAAAACAGATTTATGTATTGTTGGAATAAGAAGGATCTACCAGAGCCGGAAAAGTAAGAACTCCCAGCAAGTTAGGTCACTATTGACTCAAATGTATAAAATTTTCCTCTCTCATATTTTTATGGTTTTTTTTTAAATCTTATGATTGGCAATTTTTTTTTTTTCAGAATTGCAGCTCTTTCTGAATAATTTAAAGATTATTTGAAGGTTTTATCCTTGTTTGGTTTCTAAGTGTAACACTGATTTTATACAATGGGGTAGTGAAACATGAAATGCTGAAAAAAGGTATAAAATTTGTCAGAGGTTTCAGTGTTCAGTGTTCCATCAGAGTCTTCACTTGGCATGGCCTCTTTTTGTTTAACTAGCACGTTTTGAGTCATAGCTGGGTTTAAGGGAATAAATTTCAAGATAAGCAAAGTTTGAACTTTTTTGAAACTTGGAAATAAGAAATAAATAAGAACAGTGAATGCTGCTTTCACAATAAGTTTAATACAGAAATTGGTGGCTAAACATAGGACTATTTTTTAAAAATAACAATGCAAGATGGGAGTTCTAATATAAATACGCACTCCTTATAGTTTGCAGGTTTAAAATTATTGAGCAGACTTGAGAAGGTAATGTCAGAAAACATTAAAACAAACCCAGCAATTTCTGAAGTTTCCCCAACTCCTCACACATATGTTTCAAAAGAGCTTTCTCAAACATAAAAAACAAATAAGAATGGTAATGCATGTTGACTATAAAATCTTTTAAATATTCTATTCTATTGCATAACTTCAGTTTATACCAACAAAATGTCTTCAGGCCTTGCCCTCAAATAGCACATGTTATAATTTTAAGTGATTGTATTAAAAATACACTCCTCAATGTTAAAGAAAATTTTAATATTAAGCCAAAATCAAAGATAGGTTTCTTGTTTTCAAATAAAAAAAAACAAACCGTAATTTTTTTCCTTTACCGCAGAATAAGTGATGGCCTCAAGTTAACATCCTTGACATCAGAACATGCTGATATTTTGTGTTCTCAATGGAAACACGACCGCAAGAATGATGGTTTGTTAGAGTATTTTCAGAGAGTGATTGACAACTTTGAAAGCAGTGCAGTCATGGACTCAGATGGTCGATTGATAGCATACATCTGCATGCAGTTCAACGGATCCATGGCAAATCTATATGTAGATCCAGATTATAGGGCCTCAAATTTAGGTGTAGCTTTGCTCAGAGATCTGACTGGTAAACTTCTTTCCAAAGGACATACAGCTTATGGCTTTATCAAGACCAAAGATGCTACTTTTATAAGCACTTGCCAGAAGATTGGTTTCACTTGGATTCCACAGGGCAGCATGTCCTGGCTCCACTATAGACCCAAATCTCTGACTGCAAACAGGTCTTGGCCTGAGGCCCTCACTAGTGAGGCCAAGTCTGAAAAAAAGGAAGATAAAGCAAAAGTATATTTCAATGCCATGACTCTTTCATGCAATGATTGCTTACCTTCATCAGGATCTACAGACTGCATTCATGTGACAAGCAGTTGAAATTTGTTTTGAACTATTTTGTTGCTGTTTTTTTTCACCCTTGATTTTGCCAAGGACCTAACAAATGTTAAGTATGCTGAATTGTCAAAAGGCCCTTTCTTGTTTTGTTGGTTCACTGCTTTAATAATTGTAATTTTGAAGACCACAAAAAAAGCAACCAACCAGCAGTAAAGACTGATTTCTCTCCAAAAAATATAACGAACATCAGTTAGTTTAATTAAAAGGAAAAAGATTTTTAAATGAGAAGCATAGATAAATAATGAATAAACTTGCTGTTCAGCGAAATCACACAACATATTAAATTTTAGACATTTCAATAATGGAAAAGAAACAAAGGTGCAAAAGTAATAGCTCAAAAGGCAATATAAAACAATTACTAGAGTGTTATCTCTCTAGATTTCTCTGGTTTGGATTATAATGATGAAAAAAATTGTGCTCCAGTAAACCCAGACCTGCCTACAACCCCGCATCTTGCGGGAAAATCCCGCATTTTTGCCTCTGTCCCGCAATCCCGCATGTTCAGTT
>BLXT01005549.1:698825-713157 GCA_019648995.1 Plakobranchus ocellatus
TCTTTTTAAAGTCATATTTCATCTTCACTTTTAAACATGAATGTGAAAGGTCCCATTCGAAGACTTGCTTTGCCATAATTTTAGTGCTAGATATTCTGCATTTAAGCCAGAAAAGGAAAAGAAAAAAAAAAAAAAATTAAATTTGACATTTTCTTCAAATTTAAATCAAAGTTAATATTGCCTTAATAAAACAAAAAGGCTGCTTCAAGCCTTTCTTGTAGCAATGAAAAAAGGCGATATCTAAGAAAGACAGAACTATACGGACCAAATGGCATCAGACAAATTTTTCACAAAGCAGAAAAGTGTACATATTTTCCTCACTGCTTCAAATTTAGCACAATAACAAATTTAAAAAAAATCGTATAATTTTTTTCTTAACCAATGCTTATATGATTTTGTGGGAATCTGAACTCAGAGGATGATGAAATAATAAATATGACCATTAAAAATAATTTTTAAACTTGTCCCAAAATTTGAGATGGCATCTTTTTTTGTTTTAACTGGAAATTTTAAAAGTACTAAATATCCTTTGCTGACCGTCTTTATCAAGCGTTGAAGTACTCAATTGGTAGGATGCTCTACAGTCTGTTTTGAGTTCATACTTACCTATTTTATTTTGGTTAAAACCCACAGTCCCACAACCTACACCAATGAAACCTGTCTTTTTTTCCCCCACCGTTTTCTTTAAGTTATGGTGATAAATGGAAAAAAAGTTATTGAGGGTCTCCTGAAACAAAGTGGAAAAGCAACTTATCTGGAATTTGTGTAAATTTATTATGTACTAGTTTAGCATTGGATCACAAGAGAACTAATTTTTGAAAGTCTGGATGTAAAGTAAAGAATAGAAAGAGTTGATAACACAGTAAAATAGACAAAAGATTGATAGATGGCGATATAGATTCACAACTGATAAAGAAATATTCCATAGATTGACCAGGCCAACATATTTTACACCTATAGATTTAGATCATGTAAAAAGTAAAACAGACTGTCATATGTTAATTACATGCTGTATATATATATATAACCTTAATCTAAATCAAATTAAGCAACTTATTTATTATGCAATGTATATATATTAGATATGTAAATCCCATGTAGGGCCAGACTAAGATTCTTGCAGTGGCATATGTAAGCCTTCTGGAAACAGATCATAAGATGAGTTCCTGAGTTAGCATTATTACGAAAAACAATTATATCGCTAATAACTATGTTAATCACAAGATAATTTTTTAAAAGCGAAAATAGTATGAAAAATTTTCAGAGAAAAATCCTGCAAAGTTTGGCAATTAGATTGTATTTCAAAAGTGTGAAGGGAATTGTTATGATAACGAGATAGTTTGCATTTTAGTAATATCCTGTAACATGTGGCAGTGGGCACTACATGCAATTTTTAATCAGGATATCTCACCCTTAGGGTTTTTTTTTTCTGAAATTTCTTTGGACATGAACTGTTTAAATTTTTTTTTTTTAGCTGTAAAAACTGAGGGTCTTTTTATTTCTCGTTCTGTTCCTGCTATTTAGTTATCAAAGATCTTAGAAAGTAAAGATTGTCTATTTAGTGTTTTTTTTCTCTCCTTTAGCTATGTCATTTCTTCTGTTGTTGTCTTTACTTTAGGACAGTCACTTTTTTTAGTGTGTGCATGGAGCTATTAAAAACGTGACACATGTAGCAATTTGATTCCTTTTTGTGCTTTCATTCCACCCGTTTCATCTCAATTCCTTCATTTTTTAGATGTTGGAAGACATATAGGTACTTTTAGCTTTAACATTTTACTACTCATAATTGTTTAAAAACGTTTAGTTCTAGTCACGTTTAAAATTGAGGATTACAACTCATATCTGTCTTCGGCTTGTAAGGGAAGACAACAATCTTTACTTTCGAAGATCTGTGGTATTACATGTATTGCATAGCTCAGTCTATGATTTCAAACATTCAAGCAAACAGCACCATACAATCATTGAATTATTCTGTGAGGTTAATCTTGGTAGGCCCAGTGTTGATAATTTTCTGCCAGTTGGCGGAAATCTTCTTTTTTTCCTTTGGCCAGAGATTTTCCTCTTTAAGATTTGATATTTGATATCAAAATAGGCTTGCAAAGGCGTGGGAGAGGGGTGAGGGCTGTTAGTGTTATCATGATTGATGTGAGTTGACGAAAAATGTTCCTCTTTTTTGACAATTTTCTTTTATCACTGTAGACACCTTTTTTTTTTTTAAGCTCATGGTTTTGCTGAGCTTTAATCTTGTTGCAATTAAAACGTTTTGATCACTGCTTTTTATACTTTCCCTTTTTCAAATTTTTGACATTGCATTTTCAAGAAAATAGTTGCAAAATTGTGATCTCATCTAATTGGTTTCTGTCTACTTACTAGATGTTGGATATTATTTTCTTTTTTATCCTCTCGTCAGATAATTTTGATGCACCTCATCAGTAATTCAATTCATTTGGTTCCCTAGGTTCATGTTTTATTAAAAGTAAATGTATCTGTTGAAAATTATCACCTTAAATGAGGCTTAAAGATGAAACTGTTTTTTTTTTCTTTTAAAACAAGTAATGGAAGACAAAGATTATTAAAATGAAAGGAGAGACAGAGAAGCTTTCTTTGTATATATATTTAAGTTACTGTTTATTAAAAAAGATGAAAGTGGGAGGCAAGAGTGGACCAACACTTTTTAAAAGATTTTCTCTTTTTTTATGCATTTTTGTACAAAGAAACTTTTCCCTTTTTTCTTTCCGATCATGCAATTTTTTTTATTATTGATGCAAGAAATATTATCTTGCTTTGAAGGACCAATTTAATTGCATGTTGGGGGTAATTTATAATTTAAAAAAATACACCCTTGCAGAAAATATTGCATTTTTATAATTTTTTGGGGGTTGCTACTTCAAGGTTTAAAGATTGCCTTGCATAATTGAGTAAAATAATTTTTGTTGACCCAAACTGGTGCATGGCATTGGACTCTTTGGATACCCTTTTCAATATTCTATACATGTTTAGTATTTTATGCAATAAAAATGCTCATTTTCTGTACGTCTGAGAAATGCTGCCTTATAATACAAACCCAGTGATACCTTCCCCCAGTGCTTATTGAAGTAAACAACAACTAAAGGACATTATTTTGTTTTATACACATATGCACACATGCTTAGTTATGTGTGTGTGTGTGTATGTACGCCTGTATGAGTGTGCACGCGCTGCCATAGCTAATTAAATATCGATACTGTGAGATATTACATAATTTTACTTTTTTTGCGACTTATGAAAATTCAAGTCATTAGAACTCGATAGAACTTTACAGAATTGAGAAAAACCAAGAAATTCTTGAATAACAAGTAACAGTAACTGAATTTTTCAAAAATGCTGTATTACATAAAACGATTCCCAAATTCCCAATTAAAATGAATCATTGTATGATAGCCAATTGAATTGCAATATCTCTTGGATGCAGTTCAATGAAATACAGTTTTGAGCCTATGGGCTACTGAACTTGTTATGCAAGTAGCGCTTTGTCAGCCAGTCGATACTTGCAGCAAGTGGTGAGTTGCATTTATCCAAGTGGGCAGACCTTTTTTGCCCAGTCCCGATATTAAACACAGCTACACCTCAATGCAATTGTAGAATGATACTTGATAGCCTAAAAGTACTCATCCAAGTGGAAAGCTCTTAGGTTCTGTTTTAAATCTTTTCTCTAAAAGAACTTTTTAAAAACTATGGGAACTTGGAGTACGTCTTTGGCTTTTGTAAGAGGGGGTGGGTGTTGAACAATGGTAATATTGCACTTTTGTGAGGTAAAAAAATAAAAATAAAAAAATGACGACATAGTCAAAGAAAAAAAAAACTCACGCAAAAAGAGAGGGACCATTTCTATCATATATGAATAACAGTATTATGTCCCCTATATATTAAAGTATTGATTTGACATTTTTGCCACTTTGATAGTTTGCTCTGTTATTTTTTAGTGAATGTAGAATTGCATATGTGCATGTATGTATACATGTTTTTCATGAATATTTTAAGAGCAAAGAGCAATGATTTAGGGTCGTTAGTGCTGCAAATGTCTTATTAATGTATTATTATTATTATTATTTTTATTATTATTATTATTATTATAAGGACCGCTCATTGTCATGAGCGGTCCACAAAAGCAGTTCGACTGTAATACTGGTAAAAGAAATAAGTACAACTACAATAATTCATTTATTTCTCTCTTTTAATCCACAAGGTAATCGAATGTTGAATATACATTTTGTCTCAAAGAAATAAGCCTTAAATATGGTTTAAGGCTGTGACATTAATTCATGGATTTGGAAATTTATTCATAAACCTTTGTCTGCCAGATACATGAATTTACAAACTTGCATGCACAATGATTACCAAGAGCTCCAGGCCCGTAAGATCCAAACACAACCTGTTCTCGGGATACTGATTATTTACATTTATAAAAAGGGACTAGTAAGTATGAATCAGAATGTGTGCTATTCCTTGTGAGAGTCTCAATATAGAGTCTGTGGTTCCATCCTAAAGGATATTTACTTTTTCAAGCACTGATGCAGGAATACATTTTAAAGGGGAAAAAAAAAAATTGTAGTAGTGATTTGATGGTGGAGCGATAGCTCATCTGGTAGGGCGGTTGGCTACCAAGTAAGAGGTCCGGGGTTCAAATTTCAGTCCGGACCAAGTCAATTTTCCATTGCTCCCGTGTCCACCCAACACTAAATGGGTAGCTAGGTCTCTTAAGATCCGGCAAAAGTAAAGACGGCAAGGAAAGCAATGGCTACCTCATAAAGCTGTGTGCCAAGAATAATCAGTACCCTACTCCAGGTTCCCAATGCTTAGATTAATCGTGGGACCCACTTTACTTTTAGCGGTTTGGTAGCAACAGTGAAAATTCTGTATTCCATCAAACTTTAAACTTCTTTTAGATGCTGTCTAATGTCAACTCAAAAAATGCACAGGGGGCATCCAAAGCCTTGTATAGGAGGTAAAATCTTTGTGGGGAGGCCTATCCCAACAAACCCAAATTCTTGCTGACAACCACCACGGGTGCATGCAAATTTTCATCATCTCATGATCATTTAACATTGAGAAAACGGCAATTCTTAAATCCAGTTAATACTTAATATAAGACACACATTGGCCAGTCCACACTTTATAGCCGATTATTATTATTATTGTAATTTGTTGTTGTCATTGTTATTATTATTAATAATCACATGCCAACAATGTAATATTACAGGGGGGGGGGATGATTTAAAAAGGTGTAACATCATATTTGAACATCCCCTAAGAGATTTGATAACGATTGTGATCATATATGATTATATCTCATTTCTTCAAGGAAGCCGCTTTTTTTTTTTATTCCAAAAAAAAAAAAGGTTTTGCTTCAAATATGATTGCCCAAGAGTTGGGCCATTAAATGGATGTCATTTGTATCGTAAATGTTAGCCTATTTTTTTATCCACAAAGTCCAATATTACCAACATCAGATTAAATTTTTTCCAGATATTAAAAACGATGAGAAAATTTGATTTTTTTATAGCTCATGAAGTGGTTGAAGAAAGTTTTAGCAAAGGAATATCATGGTGGGCAATATTTCAGTGTGAGATGTATAATAATAGATGAAATCATTTTCCATTTGCCTAAAGAAATTTTAACACTTAGCAATTTCAAAAAAATTTTGAAAGTGTATCTAAATATTCAATAAAGATATATATTGTTGAAATTCCAAAAATGTTCCACCATTATAATTAACTATGGTACAAAAGTTGGTTGGGCTATTTACATGCAAAGAAATATAAGCGATGGAGGCTCAAGTTTTTATTTACAAATTCTGAATAACACCAATATCACATTACATTTTTGCTGAATGTTAAGAACAATGAGACATCATATCATATTTTTTATCTTTAAATAATATTGCACTTCATTTGGCAATGGCAGAAAGTATGTATGCACTTAAACTGTTAGTCTGTAATTTATTATTCCCCAAGGGTTGCAAATAACCCACCACCTTTTCTTATTTGTGAGTTAGTTTATACATGTTCATAATCAATATTTTGAAAGATGGATGAGGAGTGGGTTCTGTGTATATGTATAGGTTAAATGATAATGATAGTTCAGGATTTAAAGGTCTTAACATAGAAAATAATACTTTCGTGAACGCATTAGATCTAGTAGACTAGTTAAATTTTGGAGACTTGGGTCCTACACCTAGAGACAGTGTAATTTGAAAAAAAAAATGTACATCTCTATCTAACAATTGAGTTTAAAGATAAACTCCGAACCTGGGTACTAAGATCTATTTAGATTTAACAGTTTTAAAATGAGGTTATATGTTTTCATAGCTTTTAATGAAAGAATAGCAATGTATGTTTCAGCTTTTCAACTGAACCCCCCACCCCAAAAACTAACTGCAACAAGTTAGTTTTTTTTTCTTAATATTTGTGTGTTACCATTGGAAAATACTTTATTTTTCAGCAAGTTAATATTTAATATGTGAGTTAAAAAATAAGAATAATAACAAAGCAGTTATATTTGTTGAAGCCTTGCACATGAATTTTTTATGTTGCTTTTTTCTTGTATTTAAAAAAAAAAAAAGTAAATAGCAAATGCTCTTTAGGAATTCTTTTGTTGTAAATATTTAAAATTTATGCTTTATTTAGAAAAAAAAACCAACCACCTATATTTTCCATTCATCAGTAGAAGTGAATGATAGGAAGAGATTTCTAATCATCCTCTTTACTGCTATATAATTTGCGTATGTTAATATTGGATAGATTTGTATGGGAATGGATTGTTTTCTGTGTCATAACATTAGATTAAAAAAAAAAACGACTGACCCACCACAAGAAAAGAATCATCCATTTTTTGGCAGTTGTCAAGAAGTCCAGTATAGCGACATCAACATTTTTTCTTTAATATCTGCTATTATGCTCAAATAATTTACTTTTTATTTATGGGGAATGGCTTTTATGGCTTTTAATGGATGGAGCCATTGGTGAAAATGGGATTGTAGTAAAATGAATCGGCGATTTCAAATATGCTGACATGTGTTTTATTTTTTTCTGAGCATAACTTGAGTGCTCCAGAGGGTAATTGAACTGTTATGACTTTTATTAAGAACCAAAAGTAATTCCAATTTCATTTTAACCATAGAAATCATTATTCTTGGTTCCTTATCAGAGGTTATAGTTTATTTTTTTATTAACTAAAGATGGAAGTGCATGTCGTGAGCAAGTTTTGATGTGTATTAACCTTATCTGTATATCAAGGGTAAAAAAAAAGTTACCCCAGAGGCTATTTTCTCTATAAGTTTCACATCTTTAGAATAGAAATTTTTCATTGAAATTTTCACATTCCCTCAAAAATTCAGTCTCACATTTGAATATGTTTCACTTACAAGCACCAGTTTTATATTGGGCTGAGAAGGGGTCATTATTTTACACCCGCTATTTTTGAGCAATGTGGTGTAACCCTAAACCCTACTATTCACATAGAAAAAAAAGGAACAGAAACAAACAAAAAGATGTGTGCTATTCCTGTATTATGAGTTTGAAAGAAAAAAAAAAATCTTATATAGTGCTTCATGTTTCTACTTAATGAAATTTTAAAAAGCAATTTTCTTTAAAAGATAAAGTAATCAGGAACTAGTTGAGTATGTACAGCAGTCAATATGGAGTATTTTTTCTATTTAAAGTGTGAACCATTTGCCTGCATCTGCAGATAAGCCATGCTTTTTACCCCCTCTTATTTAGTAGGGTGACCTTATTGCTCCCAATGTAAGGACATGAATAAAATCTTTGTCATTTGGGGTAATTATCATATGTCACTTCGAATGTACTGTTAGGAAAGCAAAACACATCATCATAAGGATCAGACAGAAATTTACTTTTGAAAGAAGAGGTCGTGCTAAATTGTTTCAGATGTTTATTGTTAGGAATGTGTTCAGTATGAAAAAGATAATGGGGCAAAACAAAATGCTTATTTCACAATGTTATTATTATAATACCCTGCAAGTTTTTCAAAGGTCTTGAATTTTTCGCTGGTGAGAGTTTTGGCCATCTGATTTTATTTTGCAAAAATATTTTTTTCTCTGATGCTTTTAGGCATTTTATTAGAAAAAGATTTTTTTTTTATTAATAGTCAGTAATCACATTCCTTGCATGCAAAATAAAGGCAACTTTATGCTCACATCTTGTTGATTTTTTTTTTTTTTCGTGTAAATAAAACAAGATTTTCTGATCACTCAATCGTTCTTTGTTTTCTAAGTTTCCTCCTAAAAATTGCTTTCAATTCAATATATTTTAAAGTACAATTTTTTAAGAGAACGTATCCATTATTTCCTTAATAAGAAGACCGAACATTGTTGTGACGTAATCAATTAATTTGAAAGTAAACATTCTAAAGGTATGAATCATTGTCAAATATGCAAATCAATATTTCCAAATCGGGATTTCCAGAAAAATGTAGGGCATTTTCTATTTTAGATATTAGTAGGCGTATTTCTTAAGCATTGAAAATGTTATTAACTTTTCCTTCCTGCTTTCTACCAGCTTAAGGCTAAAGTTATTTCAAAGAAAAGATATTATATAAAGAAAAAATTGTTGGTTTTAAATGACCTTCACTTAAATACGATTTATTTACATAAAGAATACAATACTTCACTTTCAACAGCAACAGCTTACTATAAACAATTTTGTTAGGCAGGTGGATAAAAAGTGAGCAACAATCCAATTGTACAAAGGAGACCAACATAACCATGCCAAAAAATTCTCCTATTGAAGAAAAATTTTACTGGCCTTTTCAAGGGTGTATTCATTTCTCAAAATTTTGTTGATTCTTCCGCTGAAATTTTCAAAAGAAAAAAATCATGAGGTACATAAATACTTTATTCAATTAAAAAAAAAAGAGAAATAATAATACATTTTATGGAAAACAAAACCTTTTAAAAATACTTTTGTTTTTCTCCAAACTTAGAGCAACAATTCAAGATTCCACTCACAAAGAACAATTATACATGTATTATGTCTTGACACTAGCCTCATCGACTAGATATCCTTTACAGTTTTGAGAAAAAGCTATCTGCAAAAAAAATGTTCCTTTCTTGAAATGTAATACTTAGAAAAAATATCAAAATACTAATGGTAATGGCCTAGTTAAGTTTTACCTGCAGGAATGGCTTTTCTCAGAGGCAAAATATCAATATTGATGCTCTATATATACATTTTGAGATATGAGGGAACTCTGAAAGGTCAGTCCTTTTATTATCAAATCCATCAAATCATATAAAGGAACTGGGTGTTTCTTGAAAGTCACTGAAAATCACTCGTACTACTTTAGATTTGGTTTCGAAAGAACCCTTTACATGTGTGTATATCACATTTACATATACCATTTTTCAATTTTCAAATTTCTTTTGGAACTTATGTCTTTTTTTTTGTCTAAATTTTCAAAAGCAATTTTTCGGAAAATATGATTTTTTTTCAAAGTTATTTGATAATTGCCATAATAATTTGTTCTTATATAAATAAAATATGTGACCTTCGTTTGAAATATTGTATAGTTCTGTAGACTTAACACTGATTACACTGCTCTTTAATTTGCCATGGCAGGTATTGATGCCAAGTCTCAATGCATTTGGATAAAAAGTGTTGGACTAAATAAGTTGAAAGTCACGTCAGAATTTATCAATAAAAATTAAAGATAGCCACTGTTACCATGGTAACCATAAAAATTAAATATAAGAATTGGTTTAATTCATTTAGTTTGACCATGCTCAGGAGATTGATTTTGAATATTTTGAATGGAAAAACGAAACAAAGCAAAAAGCAAGAAAAAAAACCAACTTCTTTGTGCAATTCCCTCCCTTAACTTGGTCCACTTTTCAGCATTCTATAGATCACAAGGAACTAGAAAAATAATATGAAACGGTTAAATTGAGCTAAATGCCATGTGTGAATACTGTGATTCACTGGTTCCCACACATTGATTTGTAATTTTCAGTTTAATATCAGTGCAAACAATGCATGTGAAATTCCTTCCTTTAACAATGTGAGTAGCTGCCAGAATTTTAAAAAGTGTGCAGTGATATAAAAAAGGTAATAGTGTGTTTTTGGAATATTATTGCCATGAATTAGTTTTTGACACAACATTATGATAAGATGAATATTTATTTAAAAATTTTTGTTTGAAACAAAATGATTAGTATTAGTTATCTTTAATTCAGCTCTCTTAATTATCACAAAATATTTATTATATTTCAATTTCATAAAAAAAATTATGGCAGGGAAAGTACCTAAAACATAAGCAAGAAAACCTGAAATTAATTGATAAACTTATTATTGTGATCAACTAAAATCTCTACTTACTAGTCTTGTATGGACTTAGTCCTCTTAATTATCACAAAATATTTATTATATTTCAATTTCATAAAAAAAAGTTATGGCAGGGAAAGTACCTAAAACATAAGCAAGAAAACCTGAAATTAATTGATAAACTTATAATTGTGATCAACTAAAATCTCTACTTACTAGTCTTGTCTGGACTTAGTCCATTAATAATTTAGCAAGATGAGAGACATAATGTTTTTTTTGTATCATTTGAACTACAGAGTTAGCACTAATACTGAACACATGTTGCACTTTTATCAAAGCCATCCTCTCTAAAATTCTATGCACTTTTTACTGTGCTCTAAATAGAAACATGCTGACATACATTCACAGGAATCTGTAGGACCACCTAGGAATTTTGCCATAACATAGGTACACAGGAAAAAACCTTACTTGATTTTTATGGGAATGGATTAAGAGGGTTCCACTTAGCCTTCATCAAAAAAAAAAAATTGTTTGCAGAGTCATAGAATCTAGATGGAGAGCCTTTTCAAAGGATTTCCTTTTTCTGTCGGTCTTTCCTAAATTGTTTACTTTGTGCAAAACCTCCAGCTTAGTCTCTATAAAAAGTGTTTTGTGTTTCTTTATTTTGCAGATGTTAGCTTTGCTTTATGGTCAAGGGATTATGGGATTGCGACAAACGGAAAATGGTAAAAAAGTGATTAATGCCATCCCCAGTTTTGTTGGCTTTGATTGAGTGAATTGTTTTCTTTTCACTGTAACAACATTAAAGAGAACGAAAAAACCTAATATCTTAAGAACTTCACTTTATAAGTAATTTGATCCAGCAGGCTTAAGCTAGTAAGGTTTTCACTGCATAAAAATTGGTCTAGTTGACAGTGAGCTGTAAATTTCAGTTTATACATTTTAACAATTCAAGACTCATATTTATAAACTAAAAAACAAAATGGCCCCCACCTTATACAGCTGATTATATTGACACACAGCCCTAACTAGATTAGCTTTTGAAGCCGATATATATATAGGCATAAGCTAAATGTCAACTTTATATGCATGTATATAATAATTATTTTTCAGATTTTTGTCCATATCTAAAACAAGTAAACAATTCAGTTGAAACACCAAACATGATTCAGTAAGTCAAGAGTTTGTGTCCTTGCAACGGTTCAAATGGGTCACTTCTTGGAAAGCCACCAATGAATGTTTGAAAATATTCCTTACTTAAAAAGAAAAATCTTTCCAATAGGGAACAACTGCTGAGATAGTAAAATCAGAATTAAAAAAAAAAAATGTGAAGAAGCAAAATTACATGATGAATCTGCTTAGCTGAAGTGTACAGAAAAATATTCAAAATTTCAAAGATTTGAATGCACAAGAAAAATAAAGGGATAAATAAGGAAAACCTGAGGCTACAACAGTTACAGATTTTGATTTTAATTCCTTTTCTTATGAGGAATGAATTTTGGTAAGTGGGATTATTCTCAACATACAAATGATACATTGTATATGTTTACAATTTTTTATCTATCTCTCTATGTATATATACAATCTGCTTCGGTGGCTACTGGTATTATGCTGTATAAAAGCCCTTATCAAGTCTGGCAAAACAAACAAACTAATTAAAAAAAAAACATGCTACATCTAGAACTCTATGGATCGATAGTATCCTCCCCCGTTACTGTTGTAATCATAGTACAACTTTCTGCTGTTACTTCCTGTAGGCTTGCATACATACACTAACATTGACTAAAGTCTCACTCTCTACTCATATTGACACAATAACAATCATTTAAGAGATGCTAAGCCATGCATCATCTGCATCCACATCTCTGCACTTTGCATGGCTCAAATCTTAAGTCCCAGTAACCCACAAGATCCATACATATAATCATGTGACTATGAAGTTTTCAACCTGCCGTTTATCTTGTGTTTCCCATCCAGTAAATTATAAGTCAATGACAAATTTAATAACATCTCTCAAACAACAATTGGCCCATTATTTGTCACTAAATTTTTAAATTTTAAACCTAGGAGAATATCCCACAGAATGTCTGTTTTAAAGAAATCGCAAAGAGAGAAGAAATCAGGAAATGAATTCTATTGTGTAATAATAATACAATTTCATTGCAGTGATTTAGATTTCTAATTTAAATGCTCATTTAAAAGTGGTTCTAGGTTTTATTAGGCAAGTAAAAATAAATGAATTGTAAAGCTTTAATTTAATTATCACAGAAGAAAAATGTAGAGACTAGTATATTAAAAACAAAGAAATAAAACATCATAGAAGTAAAACAGTTCACCTTTTTCTTACAATATTTTGTCATGCATGGATTTATATGCTATAGGGATCTTGTAATCCTTTTTCTCTGGGCCAAACACTGAAAAAATTATTGCATGAGAAATAAATTCAGCCCTTGCTCATTCAAACTTTTTTGTTAAAAGCTGTCTGGTTTTTCTCTTATTCATTTATTCACAAAAACCCTTGGTTTTAACAATTAAAAAGAAAAAAAGACAGTATTTTTTGGGTTTACAAGCCATAAACATCAATAAAGATTATTTAGATTTGCGACAAGAAGAATAATCTAAACCCCAGAAATACAAATTTGAATAATTCTCTCAAGGTAAAATAAGAATATTAATCATAGATGGTATCACCAAAACTACGTGGCTTTAGAAATATATTGCCAGCATTTGCAGTAAATCCATCTCAATTATATATTTTTGTTGATTTTTCAATGTGGCAAGACTTTGAAATCCTTCAAATTAATGCGTCAATTGGAGTTGGAGCAATCTACTGTAAAGCAACTATTTCTATACTTTGATGAGCCACCAGTTATTTTGCTATGATATAACATTATGAGGAAACATTAATAATCTAAATAAATGGTGATTTACAAATAACATTTTGATCCTTCTAGAGATGTATGAATATTTCAGGATAACTCAGAAACAAAACAGCTTAAAAATGTGGCATTACCATTTCTAAATTTTCTTGGCATCTCAAAGAAAAAAAAAGATTACTGAGAGTTGTTTACCAAAGTGTTTTCATCAGTTTGTTAAGCAATGCAATAATGTTGTGCCTTTCTTTTACCCACTACAAATGCATTTTTATATGTTATACCTTTGTCCTTAAACCCCTGAAACAAATTTTATTAAAAAAGCATTGAAATTGAAAGTATTTTGCTTTGTGTTTTCAATTGAAGAGAACTAGAGAAATATGTTCACTAAGTAAAACACACATGATTTTTACTCTACTTTACACTTTGGACAACTACTTTTCATTTAACCTGGACAAAAGTAAGTATTTATTAAATTGAGCATTGAACCCTGGTCAGTTGAGTAAACTAATAATTTGTATAATATATGAGGAAAAAGAAAAAAAACAAACACAATGCATCAGCCTAATTTTATCATAACATTTAAGAGGAAGATTTAGACTCATTAGAGCAATTGTAATGAAACAAGTTGTACAAATTTCAAAGGATTAACGACAACCCATTGCTCTCCTCACTTTCTTCAACATAACATAAATCTATTGATTAAAACCCAGTGGTAAAAATGGATACAAAATAAAATTAAAAAAACAAAAAACAAAAAAAAACCCAAATTCACTGTTGCCTTAAACTCCCCTGCAAATTATTCCTCAAGCACATACTAATAGCTTTGTTATTTTTCTTTGTGGGAAAAAATGGGACATAAACACATAATACACAAGAGAAATACATTTCAAATGTATGAATTAGTTTATTGAAAGACAAAAAAAAAAAGATATAAAATGGAATTATATAATTTGTTTGTGCACCTCTTCAAATAAATGGTTTAGTCATGAACAAAAAAGAAATTCTTGGCACGATAGAAGTAAGGTCTCAAAAACCAGATTGCCTTATCCAGAAACAGACCACATATCCTTTTAATGTTCAAGTTCTTCAAAGGGTGAAGCAGTGCCTGCCTGATTTTTACTCTTTATCTACTTAATAAAG
>BLXT01005549.1:746526-756665 GCA_019648995.1 Plakobranchus ocellatus
ATATATATATATATATAAATCCATCTATCTATCTAGTTATCTATCCATGTCTATCTATCTTATTCATCAAAATGATTTCTCCCTCTATTCATCTGTATTTATCTAACTATCTATAGCCAGAAAAGAAATGTTATAGACAGATTATTAAGAAAACTGTGGACAGATTAAGTGATCGACACACAAGTACAGGAAAAATATGCATAAAAATAACAGAACATTCGAATAAAATAAAGAAAAAAAACCCAGATACTTTGGAAAACAATAAGACACGACTCAAACGAAAAAAAAAATTACGGAGGGCTGGTGTGAAAGTTAAAGAGGAAGAGGACGCCCAAGAAGAAGATGGTCGAAAGACAGAGGAAAAGCTAAGAGCTAGTGTGGCGCAGGCTAGAAGACGTAAGCGTCTAACAGAAATGACTTTCGACAGGCAGTGAGGGAGGCAACGTCCAGTTTACTATGAAATGTAGCCATCCTTTCCTGTTTTGCAGTTTATTCTCTCCTATTTTCGATTTATGCTTTTTATCCAATGTTTCTTCTCTCTCTCCCTCTCCCTCTCTCTCTCTCTCTCTCTCTCTCTCTCTCTCTCTCTCTCTCTCTCTCCCCCTACCCCATTTCCAATTTTCTATTTTTCTGCTTTGCCCTCGCTAACCTTTTCTTTAATTTTGGTCTCTAATTCGTTCTTTTTTGTGTCTGTTCAGGCGCTTTTCGACAATTCTTCTCTTCTATTATCTCTGAAGCATACAGCTCTTGTCATGTTTCTCACCTTTAGTCCAGCCCTCTCAAGCTCCTCCATTAGAAAACCAAGTAATCGATCCATCCTGCGTATCACAGGCAGCATTTCCTGATGATCGGGACCCCATTTGTGTCCCGAAGTATCTGGCTCGTTAAAATACATAATGGCTAGTTCAAAGTCGTCCCTGGACAGCCAGCTGACCACAGTTCGTACCCTGTCCTCCAAAGGGACCTTTTCCTCATAAGGCCGCCATTCAGCAGGGTGGATTCCTTGTATAGCCACCTCACTGCCAGGCCAGAAATACACGCCTAAACGATGAGATAATATGGGATAATATTCTCTTGTAGTACACCATCATTAAAAAAAATCTTTAATTGATACTTGCTTTACAGAGGACATTAAAAGAAACATGAAACAAATATCATCAAACATGGGCGATCATGTTCCTCCACTCAAACCTATTCTCATTTAACCTTATAAAGTTGTTATTGCTACCCTTGCCTATTGCCCATAACTTAAGATTTTCACTAAAATTTATTCTCCGTCTACCTCTACTGCGTTTGCCTTCAATCTTTTCAATGGTTGCAAGTGTTCTAAACCCTTATGTCGGCATATGGCCTAAAAACTTGTTGCTTCTGTCTTATGGTTTTAATTCGTGATCGCTCGAGATTAGCATCTGTCAGAACCAATTCATTTGACTTTTTTTTTCCGTCCACGATATCCTCATTATTCTTCTGATAAAACCACATGTCTACTGCTTCTACTTTTTTCTTTATTTCTTTGTTTATTGTCCAACACTCACTACCATACAAAAGCACTGACCATACATATGTTTTAATTACCCTTATTTTGGTTTTCATACTTATGTTTCTATTTGCCAGTATTGGTTTCATTTTTTGGAATCTATCTTTGGCCATGGCTATTCTTTTACTTATTTCACTTGAGCATCTGCCATCTGCCATCTAATGATATCAGGTAACCTAGATATTTGAATTTTGTAACTTGTTTGATTTTTCCGACATTGCTAACGAGATTGCACTTGGGGCTAGAGGATTTCTTTGAGATAACCATATATTCCGTTTTCTTTACATTCAAAGTCAGGCCCATTCTTTCGCTCTCTAAAACTACAGTATCTAGAAGATTTGGAGTTGTTCGCCAGACTCTGCTATTAAAACTGTATCATCTGCATACCTGAGATTATTAAGATTCTCTTATTTTATTTTTAAGCCTGACATACCATCAAGATTCCTTAAGATTATCTCACTACATAGGTTAAAAAGATCAGGAGACATTACACATCCCTGCCTCACATCTCTTTTGATAGATTTGAAATCACTATGTTTTCATTCAACTCTTACAGATGCACTCTGACCCGAGTATAAATTTCTAATTACTCTCAGATCTTTCCCATCAATGTCTAATTTTTCTAGCATACGAAACAGCTCTACATGTCTTACTTTGTCAAAAGCCTTAGAATGATCAATGAATCAGAGGTGGAGATCTTTTTGCATTTCTATACATCTTTCCATAAGCATCGACATAGTGAATATTGCATTTCCAGTCCCTTTGTCAGGAATAAAGCCAAACTGTTTTGGAGATATTTCTGGTCTTAGATTCTTTCGTATTCTATGCATCAAAACGCCTAACAGGATTTTTGTAAAAATCCTCATTAAATTGATTGTTCCAAGAAGTTCACATTCTGTTGCTCCTGGTGTTTTAGGCAGTACTATAAAAACAGCTTTACAGAGATCTTCTGAAATTGCACCACTATCGTATTATGCATTAAGAAGTTTTGTGGTCAGATCTATACATAAATTATCTAACGCTTTAATTATTTGTACTGGTATATTATCTACTCCTGTGGCTTTTACATTTTGCATTTTCTTTATTGCTGCTTCTACCTCTTCTTTAAGTATAGTTGGGCCTTCTATGTTTTTCTCTATGTTGGGTTTTTTTGCACCTATCATAATAAATTCAAAAAGATCCTCAATATATTCTGACCATCAGTTTAGTATTCCCTTCTTTTCCATTAACATTGTTCCATCTTGTGATTTGATGCAACCAGGGCTACTGCATTCGATTTTCTTCCCACTGACATCCTTAATTTTAGCATGCATGAATTTGCTGTCTATATTTAGTTTTTGCTCTATTTCCTGACATTGTTGATTAATCCATTCTTCTTTCGCTCCGTTGCATTTTGTTTTGATGTCTCTGTTTAGGTCTTTGTATTTGGCTTCTACATTTTTTGATTTGCGCCTTTCTTCCATTAAATTAAAAAAAAAAAGTTTTTTGGGAACGTTTTTCTCTATGACTTCATTAAGTGAATTTTTCCTTTCTGATCATAATTCTGAAACTTCTGAGATGTTATTTAGAGTTTGTTATTTGTTATGCACATCTTTAGCAATATTGTCTCTTAGTTTTTCATCAGATTTTCGCAAGTGCATTTTTAATTTAGGATTAGCCTTTGCCTTTCTTAATTTATTAAGTTTTATCTGAAATTTACACATTACTGAGATATGATCTGTAATATGATCTGAGTCATAGTCAGCTCCCGGCAGTGACTTCGATGTTTTGACGGCGTTTCGGAATCGTTTCTGAATGAGGATGTAATCTATTTGTTGCTACTTCTATCTCCGAGGCTTTTCCAAGTCCACTGTCGCCTAGGGTGGTTTTGATACCAAGTATTTGTGATGATAAATCATTGATTTGGCACCATTCAATTAGCCTACTTCCACGCTCATTTACAGTCCCTATGCCACTGGGGCATACAAATATAGATAGACTTATATCTGAACGAATTCCTTATGCAGTAAATCGTCTTTTTTTCAATTTATCAGAGCCTTTTATGTTTTTGTAATTTTTGTCACTTTAACTTCATTTGAGTAAATGTGCGTGTGTTTGTGTTTTAGTCTCCTCTATGAAATGGAAACACCATTTGAAATATACAGATAGTTAAACTGTTTCAGTTAAAGAGTAAAATTACTTATAACTTAATATGGTCATTTTTATGACAGTTCTATTGAACTAAGATCTGTGACATATCTTTCATAATAAAAAAAAATTATACATGTAAACGTTAATAATGTTCGTGCAAAACTTACCTCCAAAGATTGTATAACTATCATGGATGAAAAATGCATCTTTAGGGCACTTGGTTTTTTTGTTTCTTTTTTCTTTTTTTTTTCTTTTCTTTTTTTTTTTTTTAGTATCATTTAACTTTGGAACAAATTAGTAACATAGAATAGGAAATAAAATAATTAAAAAAAAACTAAAAACCTGTTGCATTTAGTACCCTGAGTTAAGTTACCTTTATCAAATAAACTCACCAGTTTTCCTATTTGCCTTTGTTGCTGTTATCCAGATTGGCTCCCCGCCATCCCACCATCGGGGTTCCCGGTTCTTTTTCGAAAACGTGCTATCAAAAACAGGGTCGTACATAGCATTCGAGACTATACCATGAGATTCGCTAAATAAGCCTGAGTAGAGATGAAATAGACATGTATTATGCAGAGGGCAAGACTGAACGAACCATCTCCAGAAGTTTCTAACAATCAAATGTGGAAAATTGAAATATTCTGTCGGAATGCACACGTATCTTAAGTATTCTGATTCTAGGAGTGATGAAAAAAGCTCATTTAATTAAAAAAATATTGCCCGAGAAGTTTAAGAGCTTAAATTTTACGTAAAATTCTTTACTGATAGAATGATTAGGACAAAAATGAATATTGCCAGGGATAAATAGGGGCATTCTGCAATTGACCGTTTAAAAAAGTCTTTTACTCCTACTGAGTTTCTCTGACTCTCTCTCTGTTTTTTTGTGCCCTTTTTCTCTTTATATCCGTCTCTGTTCTTCTCACTTTTTCTATCTCTCTTCCCCCGCTCCTCTTTCTCTCTCTCTCTCTCTCTCTCTCTCTCTCTCTCGCTCTCTTTGTCTCTCTCTGTCTTTCTCTCTTTGCGTAAAATATACAGACATTCTTTTTACTCCTGCCGTCTAAATTTTGGCCTGTGCAGCTAAAAGTAGCAATTTTATATGTTTAATTAATACTTAGAATTATTAGCATATGTCATAATTTTGTGGGATCACGTGAACTTGAATAAAAACTGCCTATATACTACACGTTTTTATTTCGTTTCAAACATTATAATGCCAACTCAATCCTTTTTTTTTTTATAAAGATCCTAATTGCAACAATTCCAATTGTTTAAGAAGTTGATATACTTTTTAGCAATATCTTTAAAGCCAAACTTTAACAATCGCACACACTATTTAACAGCTTTTTTTTCATACAGATACATGATTATTTAAAAGTTTCTTTTATAACCTTTTCTATAAACCTGATGATAATTTTTTCTTGGGACGCACCTGTTGCCATAGTGTAGTGAGAAGGAAAAGTAGCAGTGATGAACGAGTTGTTAACGTAAGGCATTGTGACGCCAGCAGAAATCATCGAATCAAAGTTTGGAGTGTCCGTCTTGGATAGATAATCGTGCTGAAATCCATCCATGGACACAAGGAGGACCTTCGATCTTGCAGCACTAGAGCAAACCAAACACAGGAAGCACAAGGTTGAAGACCAGGAGAAGCCTCTCGGTTTGGGCAATATTACAGGAATCAGATTCATTTGAAGCATTTTGAGTCTTTATTGTTTGTTTCTGCTTTGTTGAAGGTGACTTGCCTGGAGATGAGGCTGAAGGGTATAAAGAAGGAAAATTATTTTATTTGCTTGTTATTTCAATAACAGTTGATGAGTTAAGATGTGATTAAAATTAAGAGAGTGTGTTTCTTTTAAACCATATAATTTACACAGTTAGATGTGTTGAAAAGTGTATGATTTATGTCATCCTACAATATTATTCTGTTTGTTTGTTTGAAAATTAAGTCTCTGATAGTGAAAACTTTGGATGACCATAATTTTTAATTCAAGTTGAAGAATTAAGTCGTGTAAACTTGGTGTGCACTTAAAATATGTTTATCAACTGTCTACAGTAGGCCTCTACTTTAAGACGCCAGATATAGAAATAGCAGATTATATCAAGCTCTAGTTAAGTGCAACTTTTAAGCCTTGACTTACCTTGAATTCAGGGTGACAATTTTTATGTTATTGTAAGAAGTATTGCAGCACTTATGAATTTTTATACCAAATGAAACAAAGATCCTGCACTTGTAAGAAGCATTGCAACACTTATGACTTCTTACACCGAATGAAACAAATATCCTGCACTTGAAGGCAATGAAAAAATACTTGTGAAACGGCGACAAAGCACGTGTGGATCTTTAAAGAAGTAAAATTATGCACTTCGTTCTTTATTCACCAACAATCCTTCTATTCTTTCTTTGTTTTTCGAAAAAAGCCCATAAAATCAACACTTGTAAGAAGTAGCCGCAAAATAATGCAAAATAATGCATTTCATAAGGAAGGTTTAAAGCCGCACACTTAAGTCCTTTATCTTTCTATAGGTGTGCTATACAGTTATATTTCCAAGATTTATTACAGCATGTGTTGATAACTGGCATTCAACAAGAAGGCCTTGTCCATACTTAACCCTCTCTTAGCCACGCTGAGAAGCACCCCAACAGTAGGAGGAGGAGAATATGGTCATTTCTATTTCAAAGGTAAGTTTTATAATTTTAAAGGTTTCGCAGATTATCGTCAGGGTTTTTTTTAGTGCCGAATGCAAATGGTCTAGCTTTGTTTAATGATAGCGTTCCGTTAGCTTTTAAACTACGTTAGTGACACGAGATTAAAGTACTCCAGTCCTTCATTTTAATCGAAAAAAGTTTTTGGATCTTAAATAACTGTATTGCTATACTTCGAAACTTGAAAAAAAAAATTACTCACTGGTTCTTATCTTAGAGGCATGTTTTATACTCAAAATTGAACCCACCTAGTGGCAATTGAAAACCACAAGGAGCTATGACTGTTTCGATGAGCAGTCAGCACTTAGCTAGGCTATGCTAGGCTATTTTAAAAATGACTCGATCTAGAATCTACACCAATAACTAGACCTAGGCCCAAATCTATATCTAAACTTCAAGACCAAGAATAGGCGTCTTTAAATAATTCAAACAAATGAATTCTTTTTCTCCTTCACAAGTATATACATAAATACAATTGTGCACAATGATATAGAATTTAGGACTGAAATCTTATGGGAAGCGGGAAGATTTGGTTTTAATCCCTCGTTTATAATCCTTCGTGCCTTTGGATCTAAAAATTTAGATCTAGATCTACATCAGATATTTTATCTAGCATAAATCAAAATATAGATTAGATTATAATTCTGATTTAAATTAGACAAAAGATTTCTTAATGTAAAGTCGAACAAAAATTCGACTAATATATTGCTGATGCGACTGAGGCAACAAACGATAACAATCAATTAAAATATCGGAATACAATATGAAATGCGTGTGGCTTTTAGTATACGAAATCATTTCATGGAATCTCATCCATACCTGACAGCAATTTAAAGGCTACTTTTTTGGTGTTTTAGTTTCCTCCATTATTTTGTCTTTCTCTCCCTCACTTTCTATCTCTGTCTATCTGTCTTTCTTTCTCTCTGAGTGCCCCTTCCCCCTCTCTTTCTGTCTTTTCTGTCTCCTCTCTGCTTCTCTCTATCTTTTTCTCTGTGTAAAGATCTCTGTCCCTCTATCTTTTGCTTCCTCTACCTCTTTCTCTCTCTCTTGGTCGCTCTTTCTCTCCTTTAGCTCTCTCGCCCTCCCTCTTATATATTTTGCTCTCTAACTTCTACTACTACCGCTACTTCCTCTCTCTCTCTCTCTCTCTCTCTCAAACACACTCTATCTCTCTCCCCTCCCACAAAACTATTTTCGTGTCACAAGCACTTATTTTGAAAATATAAATCCATAAAAATTGCATGCAAACCCATTGTAAATATTTATCCTTAGTTTCTTACTCCAATTACGGTCTTTTCATTTCACATTCATGCGAAAAATAATTTTATTCCCTTCAGTTTACTTTTCCAGTGCCGCAAAATGAAGGATAAATTAGAGATATCTCTCATCAATTACATACCCTAGTTTATTTTTCTTACGCCGCAATGTAATAAAATATATTAGAGATGCGTTGCAAATTATAGACAAAAGAGTAAAGAAGTAAACAGTTCTTTTTTATTCACTTTATTAATAATTTAATTGTCTTCCCCCTGCTTTATTTTTCTTGGACCATTCTCCCTCTGTCTATCTTTTGCTCTAGAATTACTACAGCCTCCCTCATTCACTCTTCGTATACATGTGTGTGTAAGTGTGTGTCTGCGTATGTTTCTCATATACATAGTTCTTTTCGCGTAATGTATACTTATTTTGCTTTTCACGTAGGCGTATAGATGCATTAAAAACCTTGATGTTTACCTTTAATTTTTTCCTCCGTACACAATCTTTTTTTTTTTCACATCGTTACGAAATTAAATTATCTTTGCTCTAGTTTATTCTTCTGGGGGCACAATATCAGTAACTTATTAAAGATACCACGTGAATAATGCATGAAACGATACAAGTTAAGATTAGTCTCTCCTGACACCGCCTTGCGTTCGTCGCGCACTGTGTCAAAATAGCGTTTGACACAGCTGTGCGTCTCCTGGCCTTGCCCGCAATATGGCGCCCGCTCCTCTTTCTAACTGCGCCGCTGCCTGCCTAAGCCTCAAAGAGAGCGCATGACCTTCAGATTTATATCGAGGTATCTCTGTAATTTATTTTTAGCTAGGCCTGGTCTAGTTCTCAATGCACTCGGGTAAATCACACACTGCACTTAACTTGTCCCCTTTCTCGAAAATTTCACCATAATCCTCACCCAAACTAGGAAGTAAGAGAAATGAAGCTTCATCCTCATAAATTTTTTGAAAAAAGAAAAATAAATGTGAAAGTAAAGCACTTAACAAAACGGAAAAACAAGAAAAGAAACGAACTATATTTTTCTATATAGATTTAATTTTTGTTCGAGTATTTGTCATTATGCTGCTACAGGTAATTTTTGTTCAAAACGCCTCATCCAATTTGCTGCACTGCATCTAAATCACATTACAATGCAACAAGGTTAGACTGCTTTTTGCCTTATGATAAAATAAATAAAATAGTTGCTTTTTTTTCATTCCTAATAAGAGATTACAATCAGGTCTATTTCTTCTTTACGTGCTTCTCTCTAATTATTATATTGAGCTCCTAATATTTCAAAATGATCAACTTTAACAATACGAAACCTGTGGTGCCTACATTATTTTGAAGGTTATAGAAATACATAGTTGGCCAAGAATTTCTGTCAAACTGTGAAAGTAACAAAGGCTTTGAAAGTGGTCAATGCGAATTTACGTAAGACGGATAAATGTGCCATCTTTTGGCGAAAGGCATGCCTTCATAAAAACTACCAGTATATTTTATTTCATTCTTTTTTTCTGCCTTTTTTTCAAGCATTCTTTTCATATTCTGAGAAATTTTGTTCTTTGACGATTGGAAACGGGATTAGAATCATCATCATCATCATCATCATCAGGTACCTTGTCTGAAACAGACATTGGTGATCATGTTCCTCCACTTAAACCTATTCTCAGTTAACCTTATAAAGTTGTTATTGCTACCCTTGCCTTCAATCTTTCCAGTGATTGCTAAGTATTCTAAACCCTTGTGTGGGCATATATGGCCTAGAAACTGTACTTGCCTCTGTCTTATGGTTTTGATTAGTGATCGCTCGAGATTAGCCTCTTTCAGTACCAATGCATTTGACTTTTTTTCTGTCCATGATATCCTCACCATTCTTCTGATAAATCACATCTCTACTGCTTCTAGATTTTGCTCTATTTCTTTGTTTATTGTCCAACACTCACTACCATAAAAAAGTACAGACTAAACATATGTTTTAATTACCCTTATTTTGGATCTTATTTGCCAGTATTGGTTTCATTTTTTGGAATGTATCTTTGGCCATGGCTATTCTTTGACTTATTTCACTTGCGCATCTGCCATCTGCCATCTGATTTCATCAGGTAACCTAGATATTTGAATTTTGTAACTTGTTTGATTTTTTCACCTTTGCTAACGAGATTGCAGTTGGGGTTAGAGGATTTCTTTGAGATGACCATACATTCCGTTTTCTTTGCATTCAAAGACATTCTCATTCTTTTGCTCTCTAAAACTACAGTATCTAGAAGTTTTAGAGTTGTTCGCCAGATTCTGCTATTAAAACTGTATCATCTGAATATTTGAGAACTATTAAGATTCTCTCCCTTTATTCTTAAGCCTGAAATACCACCAAGATTCCTTAAGATTATTTCACCATAATACTTTAAAAAGATCAGGAGACATTGCACATCCCTGCCTCACACCTCTTTTGATGGACTTGAAATCAGTATGTTCACCTTCAATTCTTACAGATGCAGTCTGATCCCTAATTAC
>BLXT01005549.1:756741-768075 GCA_019648995.1 Plakobranchus ocellatus
GCCTGAAATACCACCAAGATTCCTTAAGATTATTTCACCATAATACATTAAAAAGATCAGGAGACATTACACATCCCTGCCTCACACCTCTTTTGATGGACTTGAAATCACTATGTTCACCTTCAATTCTTACAGATGCAGTCTGATCCCTAATTACTCTCAGATCTTTCCCATCGATGTCTGATTAGGAGTACAACTCTGATAAAATTCATCGACCTTTTAATCTTCAATATCTGTATTTTTTAAAACCATTCTGTAGCACTGAAAAAATATGAAAAGAACGATGATTTCATTGACACTCGTTCTTAATACATGCGTTATTTTTCTTTTTCAACATAGAAATTGTTTATTAATTAAAAAAAAACAACTAAACAGATTCTGAAGCATTTATGATGAATTTGTTTTCAGAACTTCAATTTTGTCATTCAACGCTATTTTTACCATATCACACTTGACTTTATGCAATAATATAAAAAATTCAAAGATTCAAAACGGAATAATAATTTACTTTTATGCTGTTTGCCAAATCCCCGGGACATAAACAAACATGATCATTTAGTTATTTTATGGAATAATCTCCAACCTTATAAAAGATATTAACACCCCCTTCTTACATGAGCTCTATACCGCTCAGTCCCCAAAAATTCCGCAAAACGTAACATCCTTATCTGGATGTAATCACAAAACAAAAAAAAATAAAAAAAATAATTGATGAGAAATTAAAATCTTTGATTTTCCTGGAATGATAAAATTGTGAACGAACTATGATCCCTGGGACTATTTTCCTCTCCCACGTTAACATGCTTAATACACCTGTAACGGGGAGGTATTAAAAAAGACAGTAGGTTTATTACTTACCTTTAGTTTGCAGAACCAGCGAGTACTTTTCGCTAGATTGAAATGGAACTGTAGCAGTAAGCAGTAAGTTTTAACTAATCAAGTTTCCTAAAACTTGTTCGGCCTCTGAATGTCACGCTCTTGGTTCTCTCCGACAGGCCTCAAGCAGCTCGTTATCGACGACAAAAAAAAATTAATGATCTACAAATAGATTAGATTTCAGAAAATTATTTGCTTTAATAATGAGAATGAAATCTGTATGAAAAAAAAAATGAAATACACAACTTTACTTTAAAGTATGAGCCTAGAGGCCAAGAATGCGGATTTGAGAAAAGAATCTCAATTGTTTCCATATTACAGATTCTTTTTCTTTTTTGTTGTCACATATTTTGATATCTCTCGTCGTAGATATTATTCTGTGATGCTGAATTACAATACTTTTTTTAGTTGTATGTTTCAACTATTCCTTTTACAGTTAACACTCTTTGTTCCTTTTCTCCATGGACCATGGTTTGTTAACAGTTTCTTTTTTGTGAATGTAAGAGAAAAAAAAAACGACGTTGGAAAACCGTTTCGGAAAAGTACACGCATCCGGGATTCCAAGTACTTGGTTTGTTCCGTTAACCTAAAAATAAAAGGAAAAACGGAACTCATCGCTTTCGCCTATTGCGCCGAGTTGACAGCAACATGATGAGAAATCTTTGTTTGAAGCAATTTTAATGAACATAATTAATAATCAGAGAAAGTAAGGTATATTTTCTTAGAGTTTTTCATTCTCATTATTTAGCTCACATACATTTTCTGGGTTACTGAACTTACTTTAAAGCGATAACTTTGAAGCGTGTGATCGATGCAAAAAGTAATTTGATGCTTTTTTTTTTTGTATTTTGACAAAGCTCTTAAAGAATAAGATTAGTATCTTTCCATTTAAGAAATGTGCCTTAGTTTTAAACATGACTGGGATTGAATGTTTATAACAATAATGAGTAAAATAGTAAAGTCTAACACGAAAATATGATAAATAGTTTTAAACATGACTGGGATTGAATGTTTATAACAATAATAGGTAAAATAGTAAAGTCTAACACGAAAATATGATAGTTTTAAACATGACTGGGATTGAATGTTTATAACAATAATGGGTAAAATACTAAAGTCTAACACGAAAATATGATAAATAGTTTTAAACATGACTGGGATTGAATGTTTATAACAATAATGAGTAAAATAGTAAAGTCTAATACGAAAATATGATAATTTAAAAATTAAGATTAAGATGAAAAATCTATATGAAAACACAAAAAAAAGCACCTGCTTACTTAATGCGTCACTGTACAAATTCACTGCCTTACATTTAAAGTAAATAGCTAGTAACCCCAGGAAAGGTACATAAAACAATTAAAAAGTAAAACGTCCGAGTGCGCAATCTATTTTTTTTCACTAGAAGATCTGAATTAGTTTGTTGTTCTTTAATATTTTAAATTTATATCTTCATCTATAATTTTTTAAATCTATCCAACAATTATGGGCCTACATCTAAATCCATTTTATATAGAACGTACTTTATAGTCTTACATCTCATTTTGAGAAATCCTCAATCAAAACCATAGAACGGAAGCAATTACAATTTCTAAAACACATTTGTCGATCCAAGGTTTAAAACATCTAACAATCAATGGAAGGACTGAAAGCGAACGCAATAGAAGTGACAAAATAACTTTTATTGAAAATCTTAACTATACTGCAATAGGGAATGATTGCAACAACAGCCTTATAAAATTAAGTGATAACAGTGAGTGGAGGACCGTGATCGCCAATGACTGTTCCAGAGAGGGCACTTACAGAAGTAGACTCAATCTCTGATTTTAGCTAACTCACACTCACAAATTTCTCTTGAAAACAAAAATTATTCATCAAACTTTTCATTCTTTTTTACTTTCTGGAACAGCACTGTTATCACTTTCTGTATGGAGTTAATACCATAAATTAGACTCACGTGAGTGATGTCTTAAATTCTTTGCACTGTAAAATCTAGGAATTGTAGAGAAATTTGGTGGCTTTTAGCCAACGTAAAGCCATAGGGACGACATTAAAATGTCATTGGATTTGTGGTCTATTTTTATTTGCGCGCCACAAAAATTTATATAGGCGTTACAGCTTCATCCTTGCCTTTTATCATAAGAAAAAGAAGCATTGGCTTTAATTGCCTCATTAATCTTGGGCTCTGGACATTGAAGTTATTGTAATCTTTATTCTTGCGCGAAAAAATAGAAGAATCATGAGTAGTGTTACAATGCTTTGGCATGGCCTTTTTTGTGAGCAGCTCCACGGTTTAACTGAAGTTGTTATTTAATATCTTCGCCTGTATCATAGTCATTATTTTCAACAAACCGATGCCAAAAAATTATCGATAAAAATAAATATATGCGTTTTTATTATTTTTTATCAGTATTATTATTATTATTCTCCAACAGTACTGGACATTAAAGTTATTGTAATCTTTATTCGTGCGCGAGAAAAATAGAATCATGATTAGTGTTACAATGCTTTGGCATGGCCTTATTTGAGTTAAGCTCCATGGTTTAATTGAAGTTGTTCTTTAATATCTTCGCCTGTATCATAGTCATTTTTTTCAACAAACCGATGCCAACAAATTATCGGTTGAAATGAATATATGCGTTTACTCTCTAACTCTCTAACGTTCAGGTAGTTTGTTGCTGTTGATAAATAATCTTCATACTGTACATTACCTCGCTGTCTACCTTCTTCACTCGGTTTCACCTCTCTCCCTCTCTCTCCTTAATATTCTAATCTCTAGACTGCCCCTCTTTTTCACTTCTGACCCCAGCCCGGTCTCATTATCCACTTACGTCGATGATGCCTTTCTCTCTTGGCTCCNNCCACCTCTTTTTTTTCTTCAGAGATTGCGTTTCCTTCCTTTTGAGAAAAATTACATCGCTTACATGTCTCCTTATATGTGTTAAAGCCATAGATATAGTGCCTCCAAAAACTTTTTTATGTCTTGAAATAGGAAATTGAAGAATGTCAAGAACATAATGCTTTATTTGTTGTCTGAAAACATGAAATTATAAGAATACTCACAACATGTTTATATAAAGAAAACACCAACACAATGCGCTACAACAAATTTATTATAATCATCGAGTTCGTTTGATTTTTTTAAACCTAACTGATGGTCAACAATCGTAGGTGCAGCTTCACCTTAGTTTTGCTGAGTTAAGTAAGTGTGAGGGAATTGAAACGAGATCATCATGCATTCTTGCACCCGTCAATTTGAACGTGAAAATGGTCACTCTTTAAACGAGACTTGGGTGAGTAGGGAATTAAGGGAGTACCTCAATTAACTCAGCAAAACTACGGTCAAAGCTGCACCTACGATTGTTTAACCATCAGTTTTACCTTGCTGATTTTCGTATTCGGGAAAGAAAAGAGATTTTGAAACGTGACCATTTTCCCTACCCAGTCTTCACAAAATGTTACGTTTTACATTAATGTTTTAGCTCCAAGGCTTTTGATAACTCATCAGTGTTAACAGCCACTGATTTGTTATAATGTCTCCTGAAGGTAGACCTTTGTCTCTACCAATTGCAGCAAGAATTGTAGAGCAAGGAACATTTTCTCTCTCTCTCAGCATTTACAGTCGCACTACGAGCAGATATCGGCTTGAATCATTGAACATCTATTCCTGACTGCTGCATTATGCTTCTCATCCATCTACTCAAAGTATTTGTCGATACCCACCTTATGGCTTGGTGAAACTTAAGAGAAGTTTAGACAAATTATCACGAACTTGTGATCTTCGATGTATATACGTTTCCCCAAACCCAACTTTTTGTTTCAAAACGTGAAATAATGATTTCAGGCTCATGTCGTCTTGTCTTGAAAGTTTTTGTAAGCTCAGATAGTAATTTGAACTTCTTATTATTTTTGTAAAATACATTCACAGAGTATTTTCTCTTCTTCCTCAGAGCAGCATGAGCAAAACTGAAGTTTTCATAGTGAGCTGCTTCAGATCCAACTGGTTCGGCGGATCCCAGCTCTCAAGAAATTCAAGAACGATGCCTGGATTCCAAATTGTTAGATGTCTTGGAACCGAGGATCTCAGATTAAAAATCCCCTTTATAAACCTATTTAGAACTTTCTGATATGAACTGTCCTGAGCATCAAGGTTAAAATGCAATTTATACTACTGCATCCCAAGTTCCTTTTAAATAGACTTGTGAGAAATTCCACTACTTCCCCAGCAGATGGTTTACATGACTAATCTTCCTTGTATCACACAATCCAATGCATTGCTTTGAATATGTTTCATACTGCTTTGTTGCCCCTTTTCTCGATGAGGCCATAATAATTGTTGCTACTTCTTAAGAAAGGTTAGTTTTTTGAGCGAATTCCTAATAATTTGCATGCCACATCGCAGTTTTTGACGAAGAGATTGAATTCTTGAATTTTGAAACGGATGTATTAACATATGCTTTTTTCTGAGGCAACAGGACAGGACTCTCTACTAATGATGTGTCGAGCTTTGGAAATCAGTTCTGTGTTTTCCAGAACGGTAGGATGGCACAATCTTTTGCCTTTTCCAATTCTATCTTCTGCAGGACCCTCGGAATGATGCTGAAAGAAGGAAAACAATAATTATAGTATTTCATCCAATTCAAATGAAATGCATCAATAAACATTATGCTGGGATCTGGTTTCCAAGATACATATGGAATCATCTGAAAGTTTACTCTTATGGCAAAAGTGTTTACAGCGAATGGATCAAATTTCTCTTCTATTTTTTTCTACACATTTGTGTTAAGCTACCATTATAGTTAATCTTAATGTTTTCTTGACAACTGATCAGCTACAAATTTTGAGTCCTTGGTATGTAAGAAGCAGAGATAAATATTTCTCTCTCAACATAACATTTCCAGATCTCTCTTACAACATTATATATTTGCATTCTACAGCTTCCCTTTTTATTGTATGCTTTTTTTTTTACTGTAACAGAGGTATAGGAAAACAAATGTACATGTATCCCTGTTGCATTTTTGCAAAAGCTCTCAATTCTGTTTTACTGCCAGAAGTTTCAACACATTTATGTGCACTTTCCTTTCCTCTTCAGTCCATTGCTTCTCTATCCGCTATATGAAATTCCATAGCCTGATAAACTTGCATGCGCAAATATCCGTGTTGTAACACCTGTTTTGTTATTCGGCTTTGGGTAAGATCCAACATTAATGATCCACCATTTTATGTCTTCCATCATTTCATGCGGGAGTTTGATTTTTTGTTCATATCATTCCCTGAATCTTTTTAGGCTGGTGTTTCATAAAATTTCAAGCTTTTTGATAAAATAGAGGAGCACACATGTTTCCAGACCCCAAGAGCAACTACATGTTCGATCAAGTCTGAAAACTGACGAATAGACAAATCCTTGAGCTTCACAGTGTCTCTACACATTTTTTTTATCTTTTCTCTTTTCTCTTTAGTCGTACAAACCACTAATTTTTCTGGATCGAAAATGAAACCCAAAAACTCGATCTTCTTTCTTGGGACAAAGACTGATTTTACAATGTTTATTGTAAAACCTAGGCAAGTGTCAGTTACATTTTGTAAACACTCTTCATATGTACTTCCTTACAAGTCGATATCATCAATGAACCCCGAGTTTATAAAACCTTTGGTTCGCAACCAGCTAAGTGGAACTTTGAGTATATTAGAAAGTAGTGGCGGAAGGGTATCAAATTGATACAATTTCTTTGCAAAGAAAAATAACAAAAATATTTCCACTTGTCTTCCTGGATTGGAATGCTATATTAAGCATCTTTAATATCCAGCTTAGCGAAAAAGCAGTTTTGATTTATAAGCTTTACTATTGAAATCAGCGTGTCTATTTCGAATGTTGCCACTTTATTAGTTTAATGAAATTTTAAAGGTTTAAAATTATCCTCTTGAAGCCATCTCGCTTAGGCCTTAAAATATATTAGAAACTACAAAAACTTGTTTGCATTCTATTGATACCTCTTGGATAATCTCCCTAATTAGACATTTTTGAATTTCCTATGTAATTTCCACTTTTTCTTCACAGTAAACTATTTTTTTCTTTGGGTTCAGGAGAGGATCTATTCCATATTCTTCTTTTTTCCCCAGCTTAAAGTGGAAACACATATACTTTTTAGCATGTCCAGAATGCATCTACCAGGTATTAATTTTCTTTACTATCCAAATAATTTTTTACAGTTCCAGCTTTAAAATTTCACATCAAATTTTTAAAATTAGGCCTGAAAATCCCCACCTCTTGAATTATTGATTTTGATTGTTCCCCGACCTCTGCTTCTGTGGAAATCTCTGCTTCTCGTACTGGGGATACTTGAGCGCAAACCTGGGTTGTCTACAGTTTTGCACCCCAAACTTACTTTTGGGTAGTTTGAATATGAGCGACTCCTGTTGGATTTACATGTTGAACCCAGTCCATTTTTGTCTTGATTTTAATGAGCCAGTTTTGCTTCTGCAGCTTCTTATATTCTTTGATGAATGTTGTCTCCAAACAGCAATGTGGTGATTCATATTCATACTTTGATAATCTTGAGCAGATCGATCTGTCTTATTTTGCAAATGCTGGCTTCATACCTTCACGTCAAAATTTTGAAATATCGGAAAAGCATGATGTTGACATCCTTATCACATCTGTGATTGTATTCTCACATTGCTAAAGGTCCACATGTGATTTTGACTTTCTGGCTGTTCTAAATAACTCAAAGAGCTGCCTACTTCGTAAGTCTCTCATCGATTTCTGGTCCAGCTTTGCCACTAGTATTATATAACTTTTCGAACTTCTTTATGCATTCATCATCATCTGATTCCTCTTCTGCTGAATTAAGATCAAAGGGATCACATTGTTGTTTGAATGCCAGTCCTCTGCTCAATTTCATTTTGTTTTGAGGACAAAGTTTCTCTGTTTGGATAATAAGATCTTTTTGTTTTCTCTTTGGTTTTCTCCTTATTGACAGATTTAGATCTTGACCTAGATCCCAGATTTTCTAGATCCGGATTTTGATCTTGATCTTTGCGGACTTTCTTGCTGAGATTTTATTACTTCGTTCATAGCTTGCCGAGGCTCACGGATTTCCTCTCTCAAATGTGAATTATATTTCTTCTGATATCTCGATTTCGATCTTGATCTGAATCTACCTCTCGTACGAGATCTTGACCGAGATTGGGACCTCGGCATAACAACATTATCATTTCCTCTAGATTCATATCTAGATCTATTTGATTCTCTTGGATCAGCCGGCCTATTCTTAGTAGTAGAATGTAAATCTAGACCTAGACCTTCTTCAGTGCTATGAATAAAAACAATTTGAACGCTCTCGTCTATCTCAAATTCCTCGTGAACTTGGAGTATTTTCCCCCACTAGAATTGTGCATAGTATTCTTGTCTGTGAATCACCACAGTAAACATCGTGTGTTAGGGTTGATGATCTGACCCTATCTGACCTATGATTTAATTTTTCCATTTTGTAAATGTCCGACAATGACAACAAGCCTAGCCAAAGCTAGGAATTTTTCTATCACCTTCGACACGGGTCCGCAGTGTAGATTCTAGATAATTATAGATCTCTCAAAATCCTAAGCCTAGGGCTAGATCTATTTTTACCATGGAATATGACTCGCGGTTCCACGAAACCGGAGCTCGGTTTCCTATGGCTTCTCAGAAGAAATTCATCGATCCATGGTTATGACCGACAGCCCCAGCGGACCGTCACTCGTAAACCTATGTCTATAACACCAGCAGAGTCAGTCAGAAAAGATTTATCGATCCATGGCTATGACCAACAGCCTCAGTAGACTGTGGCTGGTAAACCTATCGATAAAAAAAACAAGAGCCAGTCAAATTAAAAGATCTACTATTGGAAGTTCCTTCTGACCGAAATTTAGTGCAAGATCTTCTCTGAAATGTCACACAAACGAAATAATCCATATAGGCAAAAATGAAACACGTTGTTTTCACAAGTGCAAGATGGCGGCGATGACAGGTGCTGCAAGAATGCGTGACTATCTCTTTTTTTCCGGAATCGAAAATTAACGAATTAAAATTAAACATAAAAAAAAAGTAAGTGGCATTTTTCCGATGAGAATTTTACATAATGTTTAGAGAAGTTATGTTAAAGGGTTGAAATTAGGTCACAAAAGTGACTGCTACAAATACATACACATGGCTATTATTATCCAAGTCTTTTAAATTAAAAGAGGAAGTTGAAAGAGAGTTTCTTAAGGAAAGTGTACATTTATCACCTCTCTCACTTTTCCTGGAATTCCTTGACGATAACACTTTCTCCTTCCTCTTTTCTTCTAGAATGATAGCTTTCATTTTTTTTAAAGGTGAACAGAACTCAACCCTTAAAATCTAGGCTTAGTTTCTCAATCAACGTACCCGGAGGTGTCCATTTCATATTGCCAAGGCGAGGACATCAATTCTGTATGAATCAGCCTCTTAGTGCAAAGAAAAAATACGTTGAAGATTTACTATAAAATGAAACATTCTCCAGGAAGGAATAGGCTTAAAGTATTTTGTATCAGATGAGTCTCTCTTGATAAATAAATGCCTCTTGCGAAGGGTGTGGAAGAGGCGAAGTAGGGAAGCTTAGTTTGTTTTTTAGAAATTAAGAATATAGATAGTTACATTCGACAATCAAAATACTTGATTTGAAAGCAACGTTTGTGAACCATAGATGGATTTCTTCTTGCAGTTGTTCTTGTCTTTAAAAGGATACTACAGGGGCGCATATGAATGTTAAAAATAGCCACTCCATTGCTTCACTGATTGAATGGGAAAAATTATGGGAAGGTGATAATTGCATAAAATGATGTTTTAAAAAATGTTTATATTGGCATCAAAATTATTGAAAAAAAAGGCAGATATATTTGTGACAAAAATTTTTTTAAAGAATATCTAATATATTAACGCGTTTCAAGTTTCTACCGAAGAATATCTTTCCTTTATGTCGTTCACTTAATGCTCTTTTTTCCTCAAACACAACATGCACCATACATTTATTTCATAATGCTTTATTGGTTGCTTACAAGCAATACATTCTATACACTTTTGTTTGAGAAAATCAGCATCTACTTAATTACGGAAACGTGACGAAATAACGTCATCAGTTGATAAACGTCTATCTGAACGCATTGATTTTGACAAAATTTCAGGCATGAGCACATGAGAGAAGAGGGGAAAGGAGGACTAATAAACTGGAGCACACTTCTGGTTTTGTGTTGACCAATCAGGACTTGGGTCGCAATCATTGTTGAATTTTGGCGGGACGCGCAAAAGGGTAGCTTTTTCTGCCCGTTCTAAACTTCCATTGTTTGGCGCCGGGTCAATATTGAGCAGATGGCAAATGAGAGGGTAAATGTCCACTGTATCAATCGATTCCACCACTGCATTCTGTTTGAAGGCTGGGCCTCTAGCAACAAAAATGGGTCTCATGGAGCTCAGTATGTTGTCGTAACCATGGTCGCCTAAGAAACGAGGTATATTCAATCCTCGATAATCTCATTCTGTAAAAGGCAAGCCATATGAAGAGATTACTATCATAAAGATAACAGTTTGAAGCATAAATATCGTTAAATATGTTTTTTCTTTTCACATATTAAGTCAACATAAGCCAAATATTTGAATTATTATTAGTCTTATTGCTTGAGAATAAGGTATGTGTGCTTAGCATAAAAAACAAACAAACATAAAAAAAAGCAAAACAAACAAACAAACGCTGCATAGTGAATGTTTCATAGAGTGCACATCAGTCTTATCAAAATGTCTCGTTGATTCATGCAAAATTTGTTTACTGATGAAGACAAATAAATGCAAAAGAACAATATATAGAAAATCTTATTACTCAATTAAGAAAAATCTCTCGTGCTTTCTGAAATAAAATTGAACATACAGAACTAATTAAATCGAATTTCATGGTCAAAATATACCGCCTACAAGGGCATGGAACTGTTAAATATTTAATCCTATTGTAGATAACTTTTTCTAAAATTATTTTTCATATGAGAGGTGTTTTAAAAGATTGTGAAGAATTTGTATTGCTGGTTGATTAGCATTATGATCGCCTGAGGATTAAAAAACAAAACAAAACAAAACAAAACAAAAAAATAAAATCTCACACAACAAACACTTTTCTCAAAACATGACAGAGATTTGTGTCGAGTAGCATTTACTGCCTAGCACCATTCGTTTTCATGATATCTCAATGATTATGTCATCTTTGCAACATATATGAGATAAGCCTGTGTTCACGTCTTGATTTATCAAAGGCTTTCAAAAAAATCTAGGTCACCTCCATTCTTTCCAGTACAATAAGGTGGGTGGTTTTACAGTGTCGTCATAGTTCAATCATCTCAAGTTACTTTTTTTTTTAAGCATTAAAAAAATTTGCACGTTAATTTTTTATTTTGTACTTTGGTGGCTTTCTAATTAAA
>BLXT01005549.1:793259-803259 GCA_019648995.1 Plakobranchus ocellatus
ATAGATAGATAGATAGATAGATAGATAGAAAGATAGAGAGAGACAAAGAAAGAGAGAGAGAGGGAGGGAGGGGGGAATGGAAGATAGAGGGAAAGAGCGGAGGAAGAGAGAGAGAGAGAGAGAGTGTGTGTGTGTGTGAAAGAGAGAGATATTGGGATTGAGAAAGAGCAAAAGAGAAATAGAGATTGGATAATGAGGCAGAGAGAAATTCATACAGTGACAAAGAAAGAATGAGACTCAAGGAAAGTGTATATGTGTGGCATCTGTGGGTGTGTATGAAAAAGAACGAAAAAGGGAAAGAGACAGAGGGAGGAAAGATAACGAACAATACGAAAGAAAGAGAGATCTCAAGGCTTTCATGATTATCATTCATCACTCCGTCATCACCAAAAGAGGCCCTGTGCTCTGCACAGTGTAAACATCACTTGAGTGTGCATGAGAAAGAAGAAACAAGGGAGAGACAAAGAGAGAGGAAAGATGACGAGAAAAAAGGGAAAGAAAGATAGATCTCAAGGCTTTCATGATTACCATTAATCACTGCTGGTCATTGTAAAGGTCACTAGTTTGTCAATATCGTTCTCGTGTATAGTAAGATAAGTCGTCGTAAATCAATTGAGAAATCTTAAATTTGGCGATATCTTTCTGTTAAGACCTGCGTATGGTAGAGGTATTCAAACTTCTTTGACGAAATACAGTCTCATATTAAAAAAAGATAACGTATGATACCTCTATGTGTTCTGAGAACTAGATGAATTAAGGTTTGTGAAAAGTGTGCAGCCACGTTGAAGAGGTTAACGTATCATAAACCATAAAAATTTTATGTCCAAAAGTGTTATCAACAAGAGTACTTGCTGATCCAAACCAGGATGTGGCTTTTCTTCTGGGTGGTAGTAGACAAGAAGGCTACAGGACATTTCGAAATGAAGCTGGGGTCTTACTATGATTTCATTTGCATGTAAACAAGGATAATTCCCCACACTCTCCTTTCAGAACGTTGACGTGCAGAAAAAATGCACTTCAATAGGAGGATTGTGATGAAGACAATGTCACAAGTTTGTAAAACCTTTAAATAATTCAAGCAAAGAATTATTGTGAGAAATGAATTTAGCCTTCAGGCAGGGAAGATGAAAAAAAAAGACATGAGGATATACCGCAAGAAGCCTTTGATAAGTTAGAAAAAAAAAGATAGCGAAAGGGAGCGAGAGAAAAAGAGATGGAATAAAAGAGAGAGAGAGAAGAGAAGAGAGGCAGAAAGACAAAGAGAGAGAGAGAGAGAGAGAGAGAGAGAGAGAGAGAGAGAGAGAGAGAGAGAGAGAGAGAGAGAGAGAGGATATATGTTAACATAAAAAAAAACAACTGTGTCAATTTAGAAAAACTAGAATGGCTATACGAAACTGAATTCTTATTAACAAGTCTAACAGAAAACCAAAAATAGCAAGACAAAACATCTATGTAAAACAATACTCTAGTAATTTGTTTGAGCTATGGCGGAGGGGTCTGAGAATAAATCTGACAACTGCGGAATCCATAGAAAGGTGAAGGAAAAAATAAGCAATGTAAGAGAGTTAAATGGCATTTCTATTCTTTTAAAATCTATAAGAGTAAGAGTAAAGATATTAATAAAAAAAAAATTAAAACGCACCAAAAGGAGGAATCGATTGAATGTTTGAGGGATCATGAAAAGAAAAAATAGTAAAAATTAGCAACGGCAGATCAACAGTTAAAAAATATTTCTTTTTATTTTATGTGAGCTTTTTAGACATTCTTTGCAGAAAGTAAAAGCACAAGTTCATTGCCATTAATGTGCAGGATTTTTAGTGATGTAAGGCTAAGCAGAGCTTTTCTCTGACATGAGAGAAACATTAAAAAAAAAGGCATGACGTTGATTCCTTTTCTCCATCTTAAAATTTATCACAAAGTAAAGAAAAGAGTCAATAAAGATTATTATGATTATTTCATGACAGCAATTCTCTCTAGGCAGAGCCGCCCCCCAAAAAACAGAAGTACTTTTAAAATTTGCGTATTATTTTTTGTCAGTATGAAAAGGCAATAAAATACTCTAGTTTGATGATCACTTCATACCACCTTTTAAAAACGTTTTGATCACTAGACAGATAACACCACTCAATGTTTCTTCAAGAGACATATGATGTACTCTGATAGTCTGATACGTCGTTGTTATGGTACACATACTGCATACACAAAGTTTTTTTTTTTTGATAGTTTGGAAGAATTGAAAATACTGTTTTGAATACTGATATTTTGTTTTATACAGGGAAAACAAGATATATGCAAACTACTATACTAATAGTTATGATGCTTGTTGTAGTTATTGCTGTTGTTGAAATAGTGACAGCAGTAATTTTAATGATAATAATAATAATAATAATAATAATAATAATAATAATAATAATAATAATAATAATAATAAGCATATTAATAATAATACTATTAACAATATTTATGATGATGATGATGATGATGATGATGATGATGATGATGATGTTGATGACGATGCTGATAATAATAATAATAATAATAATAATAATAATAATAATAATAATAATAATAATAATAATAATGAGAAGAAGAAGATAATAATAACGCTGAAAATGATAATAATACTAAAAAAAAGAAAGGCCAAGTTAAGAAAAGTTATCTTAAATAGGGACAATTTATTTTTCTTCTGATCGCATGTTCGCTTTCAAGTGCCTCTTTGTAGACACTTATAAATTACCTTGATGCTAACCTACACATCGGACACCAGGGACGGTCATATGAAGCAAATAAAGTGATAATGTTGCGGTACCTCTCGACTCGACGTTTCAAGGAACTATCTATGAGGAAATCTACATGAAAAAAGGTCCGCGGGCGCAAATACTTCCAGAGGAACGATTTGGGTCGTCGATTCGTGCCGAAAGACTCCGCTCAAGGTATGTTAGGGCAAAGTCAGTGCTCTCTTAGTAAGAAAAGAAGGCCCTTCATAGACTTGTTTCAGAGCAAGACAGGTCATACAAGTGTTGTGAGCTATTCGGTTTGTGCATACTGCTTGGACTAAAATTACGTTTTTTGCCTCTCAATATTTTAGGTACGGGTGAGAGTGATATTCGCCCTGCAGGCATTTCCATTTCATCCGTGATCAAATAGCTGGCACATATGAGGAGCGAATCCCAATCATTTTTTCTTGTTTTGTACCTTTGTGAGCGACATTGGAATAAAGGGTATGAAGCACGTTCTGAAAAGAACACTTATAAAATGTAAAATATTTTAAAGACATTATTGTGGCATCTTAAACTGCGATTTTAATAATTTGTTTTAATATTAATATGTTGAAAAAAAAAAAAAAACAACTAAGAAACTAAACTAAACTTTAGTAAGCTATGGCGAACACTAATCTTGTCAATATGAAATCACGAATCATCCATCGACACATACTTATAAGATGTTTATATTTACATGTTTGATGTTTACATCATTAATTTTGGTGGTGTAATCAATCCGAGAGAAATCCGTTCTGTGTCCTCTTAATAAAAAATCAATTATGGACTGCAATGAATTGGACAATAGTTGCTAACATGTCAACACAGTTCCCATGTTATTTTTGACTTGCGTGTCAAATTTTTATATTCTGTTCATTAGTGCTTCAGACCACTCCAATCTTTCTCCGTGAAACTCATTGAAAGAAGAAAAATAAAAACAATTACAATAGTAGATTTAAAAAAATGAACCAATGAAATTTTATAACAGATTTTTAGAGTGAAAAAGCATTTTTAAGGGTCCTAACTGTATGTCAAATTATTTATTTTTCAGTATACATTCAGAAATAACTTCGAACTGAGAAAGCGTGAAATACTGTCAGTCAGATTCTGAAAAAAAAATTCTTATATAAAATCAAGCATTCAGCTAGCTGAATACCATATTAGATAAAACTGCCATCTTGAGCACAAATCTACAGAACTAAGTGACCGGCAATGATCATGGCCCGACCTTTCATTATAACTATTACGACTTTACTTCTGGTTATGTGGATGGCCAGCTCTGTAAAGTCAGCTCCAATGTCCAGCAAACCAAAAGTGATTCTTGTGTCGATGGACGGTTTTCGCCACGACTACCTGAGCAAGGTGAACAACACTCCAAACTTTGACATGATGTTAAGAGAAGGTGTAACGATGCCCTGGATCAGAAACACTTTCACGACGCTGACCTTTCCGTGCCACTTTACCATGGTGACAGGTAGGCATAGCTGTATATTTTCTTGATTTTTCTTTCCCTTAGAAATATATTCCGAATTAGAGATGTTAATCATTTAGAAACCAAGATTGAACCTATTTAAAATTCACCTTTCCATACTTCAGGTAATTAAGTTAGATTTTGTTTTTGCAACAGAGCCCGATCATTACTGTGGTCCGAGACATTTTGTTTTGAATTAGGTTGGTGACCCACTCAAACTGGTAACCTGTTATGGAAAATTTTTCATCTTAAGGTACTTTACGTAAACTTCAGTACCACTTGCGTCGTTTTAATATACCTTTCATCTGTAATATCACTTAACTTCACAACTTTACCTTGCTTTGCTGCTATTATTTCATTTTTAATGAGATTTTATCCTGGTTACAATCTCATTAACCTAGGAGAATGCGATTTCAGTGGATGTTAGCGCGCATTGTAATTAGCTTAACAAAAAGAGTTTCTTGAAAAAGGATCTTTTTTATAGTCATTGTTTTAATTTAGAACTATGAAAACAAAAATATTGTTTGATCAGGAAATAATTTTCTATAGACCTAGAATTGTATAGAAACATCTAGGATTAAAAGTTGTGTGTCGTCTCTCCCTTTCTCTCTTTCTCTCTCTCATACACACATACACACATGTACTGCATTGTGAAAAAAGAATCTCCAAATACAAAAGCGAAAAGCCCAATTGAGGTAATATTCATGCAGAGTTGGATAGCAGGAGTAGATCCAGGAAATTTTTTTGGATTTTGTCTTCCCACATTCCCTTACCATTTATATGTAATGTATATGCACGTGAAGCAGTGCATATCTTCTTAAAAATAAAATGGCTCTTTACTAAAACAGAAAAGGACCCTGCAAAGCATATTAATCAGAGCCTATCTGTAGCACAGTTCTTTAAATTTATGACCCAATGAACTGAAACATTAAGAGGTCTGTGCACGTTTTGCGTTTTGACGCTAAAGCTTTCGGTAATAAAATTAATAAAAAGAAACCGCTCTGCTCAGTGTATGTGTGTATGTGTTAACTGGTTCGAAAAGGTTAGATTTGATTTAGCTCTGCTATGCCTTATTATACAAACTAGTGGGTTTTCTATTTGGCTAAAAGTTGAAATGTGTTTTGGGGTGTGCTGTTGGCGTTTCTCTCGAAAACCATGGCTGATCTTCTCTTGTTCATTGAATGAAAACATTCGTAAGAAAGAATGACGAACTTGGGCTTATAAAGTCCAAACGTGTTATATGTTGAATATATCTTTTCAAGTTCATCTATACTTTGAGATCGAAGCCTAGTAACTTTTTCGAGAATAAAAAAATGTAGATCTTAAAATTACAATCGGTATAAATTGCTAATAATATACTAAATTATGAGCAAAAAAGCAACATATTTTTCTCTTTTTTAAAAGGTTTGTATGAAGAATCACACGGAATTGTTGCCAACAATATGTACGATTCAAAGACGGACAGAAACAGGTTCCGAATGAGCACAACGGATGACGACTGGTGGACTGGTCACGAAACCATCTGGACATCGGCCCAAAAAGCTGGCCTCAAGGCAGGTCTGTCATACGAATCTAGTTCCACAAATAACTTGGGAATTAAGAAGATATTTACCATTAACTTCAGTGGTGTCAGTAACTTGAACCCATACTCGAGAGTGGTGTCGGTAAAAGTGAGAGTAGCATAGGGAAAGCAGAACAATAACCCTAATGTCTTTTCTTGCCATATGGCATTCTGAAGTAGCTTGCATTTGTTTTTCTCGCTGCGTTTACTTTTCCCAATCCTAGTTACTTATTTGGTGCCAGATGAGCACAGATAAAACTTTTTGGTTCAGGTTGGGGATACGTTTGGTTTGTTTTGTGTATGCCTATCCATGACACGATGATCTCAGGCTTTCAGACCCTTTGTCACGCAAGGGCGGCACTGGCAGGGTTTTAACCCGCAATAGAAGGGATCCCTAGATCTCAGATCGAGCTTGCTATCCAGCGTGCCTCCCCGCCTCAGCCCATATAGGGACGTTATCGCTCACCCCATCAGTGGCATCAACATGTATTGGTCGAATACTGGACAAATAAGATAAGAATATCAAGGATTGGAGCTCGGATGTGCTTCTCTATATCGTTTAAAAAGGCACTTTAGACAATGCGGCATTTCAGTAATTCAGACTGTATAATATGCTCTCTCAGATCCATTTTTGCCTTTTTGTTTTCAAATTCAGGTATCCCCTTTTTTTGTTTGGTTTTTTTAATGGAATAAATGTCATTTTTGAGATATTTATAGTAAATGTATTGTTTATTATAAATTGTAGTTGAATACTGCAAATTTTGATTCATTAATAACTGAGGGGTAATTTTTAAAACAAGTTAAGAAGTATATATTTCCTTAAAAATACTTAAAATAGAGTAGAATAATGTTTTCCGAATACACCTTTATCCTCAAAATTAAGAAGCGATAAACGAAACTTCTAAACTAATTTTCAGTGGCCCCGCTTAGATAAATCGCATAAAAAGAAAGACAAGAGCTTTTAAATTATATTTGAGCGTCATGTACATGTTCATGGTTACCTCCCGTGTCTGACAAACTGTAGTGTGATGCCATTTAAACTCGTTTATTGAGCGATATGCATCTCGCTTTGTGGATAGGATTGAGATTTTGATTTTTTTCTGCTGCAGGGTTTCTCATTTTTTTTTTCATCGAGTTAAAGTTTCACCCAATCTGAGATGTGTTTGCAAAAGTAACAGAAATTGGAAATAATTTTACATTATTGTTTCAATGCTTAGATCTTAATGTCGATATAACACTCAATAAATCACTGAGAAGAACATCTGAGTAGATGACAAGTCAACGAGGTATGAATTGATATGCAAAAGAAAAATGGTAATCCGTATTATAACTTCAGCCTATTATTCTAAACTCAGTTGAAAGAGTAGTAGAGAAAGATCTGCGTTTAGATTTAATATTTGAAAAGTTGGGCGTCAAAGATGGCAAATTTGGATTCGATCTACAATAGCTTTTCTTTTAACTAATAGATCTGGTTGATATTTATTTCCATCTGGAATTTAGCTACTTATATCGTATATTGTCTCAGAGAATTTGTACAATTATGGTAGAATCAGCGTCGGCGCGCTGTAGGTTCAAATGGAGCACGCGATCCACCTATGAAATTTCTTGAAAGTTCATTTTCCTAATGAAAAAACCATTAACTAATTGTACCAAAACTTTATGTAAGCAACAATTTAGATCCCGGAGAAACGCATAACCAATAAATATTTAGCGTTTAATATAGTTCCGCTATCATGTGGGTCTGGCCTAGCACACACACTTAATTGCTTAGCGGTACATTCTCATGGCCAAAGATACATACCAAAAAATGAAAACAATACTGGCAAAGAGAAACATAAATGTGAAAACCAAAATAAAGGTAATTGAAACATGTGTATGGTCAGCACTTTTGTATGGTGGTGAGTGTTGGACAATAAACAAAGAAATAGAGAAAAACTAGAAGGATCAGATATGTGGTTTATCAGAAGAATGATGAGGATATCAAGGACAGAAAAAAACCTCAATGAATTGGATCTGAAAGAGGCTAATCTCGAGCGATATCTAATTAAAACCATAAGACGGGGGCAACTACAGTTTTTAGGCCATATTTGCCGACACAAGGGTTTAGAACACTTAGCAATCACTGGAAAGGTTGAAGGCAAACGCAGTAGAGGAGACAGAGAATAACTTTTCTTGAAAATCTTGAGTCATGGGCAATAGACAAGGGTAGCAATAACAACTTTATAAGGTTAACTGAGAATAGGTTTGAGTGGACGAACATGATCACAATGTCTGTTCCAGTCAAGGTACCTGATGATGATGATGGTATTCCCTTCTACCACCTCCTGAAAAGGGGTGGCGGGGTATCCTTAAGTAATTGCGTATCGTGTCGCACATGGTGATGGTGAATGGCTTGACGCCAGTGCGAGGATACCATGTGTTGGGAGCGTCCCCTCAAAATACAATGGGGCCAAACACACGGTCTGTCAACGGTTACACACAACTTCACACAACAACAACTATTAGACTTAACTATATCGACTGCACGAGAGGTTCACACCAAATAAAAGGCAGAACACCGGGGATAGGCCACAGAAAACTTATATTATAATAATAATATAAATATATGTAGAAGTAGGAAAGTTACACAAAGAAGACGGATAGATACGAGGCGAGTCAAATACAAGTCCACGCACGCAGGCGCGACAATAGATAGTAATCAGAATCTGCGTTACAAAATCTTATACCGTTAAATAAAGTTAGCACCGATTAATCCACTCACGAGGAAACTCTCCTCAAAACTGCTTCATAGATCAATAGACTTATTGACACAACCAATAGATATAATTAATAGGTATGACCTTTAGATATAGTTTAGAGATATACTCTACAGGTAAAATTAATAGATATACTCTACAGATATAATTAATAGATATAAATTCCCACACTGTTCACTCGCACAAGCAAACGCTTCTAAACTTAATCCATGGATGATCCTCGTCCGTAGAACGTGTAGAATTAGAATACTCAAATATCCAAATAAACAAATGTCCAAGTCCTCGGTTCCGACACAACCTTGATCCTGCTCAAGTGTTCATGACTTACACAGTGATAATAGTCCTAAACATGTCCATATGCTCTCCACTTACACTCGTCGTCTGCGACAACACTGTCGTTCACCAGACCAGGTGACAAGCCCTTACGCGAGGGACAATAATAGCTAGAAAATACCGTTCTCAAACTTTACCATAATTCCAATTTCACAAGAGAAACATAAATACTTAGACTGTAGACATCAGTCTGGATAGGCACACAGCCATTTTTCGGTTTCACAAGGGAAACATAAATTCGTTGACTTTGACAGTAGTCTGGAAAGGCACACAGCCTCAGGCAATATGATATGACTCCAATCGCCACTTCTCTGCGATTATTTAGTAGGTCCCATGGTAGGGAGATTAAAATATTTTATCTTCCAGTCGACGAGTCCGCTACAACTTATAGCCAGGATCGCCCATACGACTGTTCGGTACAAGTGCTAAAATAGGAGTGATCTTCTTGCAGCCAAAATCCCGCCGATCTGTAGTTTCGACGGCTTGTGTTGTCACGTGGCCTGAACAACCAATCACAACACACACACACACACACACACACACACCAAACATCCAACTCTGCTCAGCTAAAATCAAAACATAACTACCCTAGTCCTAACATTTATCCCAATCCCAAGAGAGAACCATAGGTTCGAACGATAAAAATCCAAATTCACATAACATTCATACTATGATGAGAGTAACGTTGCCACTGAGGACCAAGAGTAGCAGCACCTGCAACGAAAAGAAAAACACGACGACGCAGTAAATAGTTGCATAGGAAACATACACAGCAAAGCAAACGGTATCATAGGCATAAATCCATGGCGATAAAATGATCAACCCATTATCAGTCCAAAATAAGGCCTATTTATCCTGTCAAGAAAGAAAATAGTATTAAACATAAGAATGAAAAGCAATAAATGAATACGTGCAGTCTAACACAGTCTGGACAGCACGTCTGCATGAACATTCTCAGATCCAGGGATGTGAACGACCTGGAACGAAAATTCCTGCAATGCCAAAGCCCATCTTATTAGGCGTGCATTCTTCGGGGAACCTGTTCTAAGGTATGACAAGGCTTATGGTCTGTCTGTAAAACAAAATGCTTAAAAATTAAGTATCGCTGGAACTGTGTGAC
>BLXT01005549.1:808259-810768 GCA_019648995.1 Plakobranchus ocellatus
AGGTTTTCCATAACACGAATCCCATCTAGCTCTTGGCAAACTCATGTAGCACTGACACCAAAGTGTTCGTATAACACAGCAACTGTCCTGTCGTTGATAATCTTGAGCCTCACCTAAATTAGGGCGAGAGGCCTGTGATCGAACAGACTGTGCTAATACATAAAATTAATGATAAAATATAACTAGAGGTGAGCTTTGGAATAAGAATCTGAAAAATAAACAGACTGAATAAATATTTGTGAAATGTTTGACTTGAGGCTAGATCTAGGACATGCGTTATTTAATATTTTCAAAAATGAAAATACGTGATCTATTTTTAATCTATCTGATTTTTAAAATCGATGATACATTCCAAGGAAAAATATTTAATTAAAACATTGAAATTTTTACATGACCTACCAATAATTGACCCATTTTTTTTACATTTGCCTACACATCTCATCTTTCTTTTTTTCTATAACCTAGGTCCTATCTGCTGTAGGCAATCACTTCCTTCTCATTATTAAACAGAGCAGTTTTTCTTAAACAAAACTGCCCTGTAATTTTACGTTTGAAGGTGGAGCCTTCCAAATGTGATTTCAATTTTAAACCAAGAATTAAAAGTAAATACATTTTTCTCATTCTATTTTGACAGGCTCAAGAACTTGTAGACGCCCTTAAAGACGTGGAACACATGACAGTGATGCTGAAGGAGGACATCTCAGAGAGATACCATTATAAAGACCATCGCAGAATTCTACCGGTCTTGCTGATAGCTGATGAGGGATGGACTATTTCAGAGGTGGCTAACTCTTTGATTTTTGCCATTGTCATTGCCGCCGTGATTTCATTTTATGCCTCTCGACCTTGCTCTGTTGTGACTTTGTGTGCTCTCAAAATGCCAAAGTAAATACTTCAACTACACATACTTGTATAATTTAAGAAAATGTCACTAAATTTTTTGCACGAAAGTGTTTTATTAGTATAGCAACCTACATCCATTGCTCTATTAGAGAAATGTGCTTGTGATCCATTACTCGTACCTTTAAATGTAAATGCTAGATCAAACGCGTAACAATAGAATGAAAAATATAATGAGAAAAATTTGTTTATTGTCAGTTCTTTCTTTAAAATTGTAATAATATTTGGGAAGTATTCACCTTAAAACGTAAAATTACAGAAAAGTATTGTTTTAGATAAACATGCTCTTTATTTTAAAAAAGTTAAAAAAATAATTTATGTTTATAGGAGTTAGCAAAAACATTTTGATGTGAGAAATAATCTTTGTTAACACCTATAAACATTAACCGTTACAGTTATATTATATAATTAGAACGATACCAAAAGACAAAATTAGCGTGCAAAGTTTTCTACTGCTAAAAAAATAACTTGAGATGATTAAGCTATGACACTGCAATTAATTAATGCACTATTCTTATACTGCAAAGAATTAATGTGACCGAGGTCTTTTTGAAAGCCTATTGTTAAATCAAGACATGAACACAGGCTTATCTCATGGCTGTTGGAAAGATCACATAATCATTGAGATGTCATGACAACCAATGGCGCTAGGCAGTAATTTCTAATCGACACAAAAATTAATCTCTGTCATGTTTTTTGAGAAACCTGTTTATTGTGTGATTTTATTTTAATCTCTAGGCGATGATAATGCTAATAAACCAGCAATACAAATTCGTCACAATCTTTTAAAACACCTCTCATATGGAAAAGAATTTTACCAAAAAAGTAATCTAACATTTAATATTTAACACTTTCATGCCCACTTATTAGAAAAAAGAAAAGACGTAGTATATTTTGAACATGAATTTCGATTTAGTAGCTCTTTGGGTTCAATCTCATTTCAGATCGAGAAGAGAATTTTTTCTTAATTGAATAAAAGGATTGTCTATACATTGCCTTTTGTATTTTACAAATTTTACATGAATCAACAAGCATTTTGATAAGACTGATGTGCACCCTATTAAATATTTACTGTCCAACGTATTTTGATTATGACGCTCAGCCCACAAACATTATTCTCAAGCAATAAGACTAATCATGATTGAAATATCTAGCTTATGTTTACTTAATATATAAAAAAAACATATTTAACACTAGATATGCTTTAAACTGTTATCTTTATAAGGTTAATCATTGTTTATGGTTTGTTTTTTACAGAATGGGACATATCGACGATTGAATATACCTCGTTTCTTAGGCGACCATGGATACGACAACATACTGAGCTCCATGAGACCCATTTTTGTTGCTAGAGGCCCAGCCTTCAAACAGAATGCAGTGGTGGAATCGATTGATACAGTGGACATTTACCCTCTCATTTGCCATCTGCTCAATATTGACCCCGCGCCAAACAATGGAAGTTTAGAACGGGCAGCTACCCTTTTGCGCGTCCCGCCAAAATTCAAGTATGATTGCGACGCAAGTCCTGATTGGTCAACAAAACCAGAAGTGTGCTCCATTTTATTAGTCCTCCTTTTTCTCTTCTCTCATGTGTTCATGCCTGAAATTT
>BLXT01005558.1:76239-92339 GCA_019648995.1 Plakobranchus ocellatus
GGGAATAAATGAGAGTAGATCTAAGTAATGAAGGAACTTAAATTGTTGTTCTGAAGTTGTTCTTAATTCAAAGTAATAAACTTTTTGTTAAATTTTAAGAAGAATTGGAGTGGTTTCTGACCCATTCAGTCTATTTAAAAGAACTCATTGTCACAGGCAATGTGAAATTAGATTAATAACTAAAAAGCACTAAGTCGTTTGTAGCAATACGCAAGAGAGAAATTATCAAAATACTGTTCTCAACTGAATATTTTATTCTGAGTTTAATCCAGATTATCTCAAATGATCTGAGGGTCGATGCAAATTTCCTGCTGCATTTGGGAATGATGGAAATCAAAGTTGTCTGAATCATATACGATTACTTGTATAAGATTGAAGATATTTCAATTTCCTTACTAAATAGATCGCAGAAATCTATGAAGCGTCCTGAAATATCTGGTCAAAACAGTCAAAAGCTGTATCGCAGAGGGCTACGACATTATCATAAAACAGCAAGGACGGCAGTTAAAAGGATGTATATTGCTCACCGCTTGGCGTCTTGCAAAAAAAAAATAAATAAAGGCAAAAGACAAATTGCTCCTACTAATGGATATGAGTGCATGGCTGGTATGTAGAGGTCAAGTTAGATATGTTATCTTTAACAGTGAAAATAAAAAAAAAAGCGGTTTCCCCTTATTCTGAAGCTTGCGAAAGACAAAATCGAAATCAGCATACAAAGCATTGATTTGAGAATTCGCAACAAATTTGTCTAAAGGAAATCTAACATTCTTTCTCTATCAGTCGAAAAGAGATGGATAAATTTCACTCTAATGTAAAATAATCTTGTAAAGAAGCAGATAAATCCATGACATTCTAACTAGCCCCATGCATATCCATTAAGGCAAAAACCTCCTCCATGTACTTTGTACATGATTTGGTTAAAAAATAACCCATAAAACTTCAGTATGTTCAAAAGATATTAAGCTAATAAAACGCTATGATTATGAATAGTAAATGATAAAAAAGTTTTCGACTTCACTTTCAAAAGAATCAAAATAGAAACACATGTAAGTTAAGGCACACATATTATTATATCGTCTAAGAACAATAGATCTGGTGATCGATGGCTCCCACTAAATTTCTTGATGAGCAAAAGCCAGAGAGACCTGGTTTCTTTTTTCGTTGAACAATAATTTGCCTACACATGTGTATGGTGCATTGCATAACCATAATGCACTGCTTGCAAATCGGTATCTATCTTCTCACATGATTACAAATAGTCATATCAATAGCATGGGGTGGCCTAAAATACTGAAAATAAGGAAAAGACAAGAACGAGAAGGGAGATAGAGAAATGCAAAAGAGATGAGAAAGGAAACTGAAAAATAAAGCAAAGAGAAAGGGATGGAGAAAGGAAACCGAAAAATAAAGCAAAGAGAAAGGGATGGAGAAAGGAAACCGAAAAATAAAGCAAAGAGAAAGGGATGGATTGAACGAATGAAGATAGAATAGCGGTGAGACTGAGAGAGAGAAAGATAAAGGAGGAGAAACAAAGAGGGAGAAGAAGAGGAAGATCGAGAAGAAGAAGAAGAAGAGAGAGAGAGAGAGAGAGAGAGAGAGAGAGAGAGAGAGAGAGAGAGAGAGAGAGATAGAAGCACGGTGAGGCAGAGCCTAGCAGACATAGAGGTTTACTTAACTTGTTCATTTTTTGGGGGTTAGGTTTCCAATGTCGCCAATTTACTGGTTTTCATGTATGCATTATTCCATTGACATGCACTTGTGCTTACTTTTCTTTACTTTGCAAGAAACTTTGCTGCAAAGCCGATCGGTATAAACAATACTGTGCTAATAAAAAGCCATTACGATTGCTAGTAGGGGTTATAAAAAATGTGCTGTTTTGTTTGTAACGTTCTCTATAAACTACCATGCATCATTTAAATATCGGTCAAATTTCAAGCTTAACTTGTATATCCCTACCTCCATTCCGAACCTCGGAAAAAAAAATAAAACCAAAGATAAAACAAACATGAGCGTACGAAAATGCCAAACTAAAAATGATTCTCTTTGGTATTACATTTTGCTACCCTGTGCCGTAAGTGCTCAACAGCTAAGTAACTATATATTTGGGACTTGGTGTAAATCGTTTTACAACAGGCGTAAGTGCCCTTACGGCTCTAATCAATGAAAAATTTTCGGTTCAAAAGCACTGTAAGTGCCCTTACGGCAGTAATCAAAATATTTTAGCAACTTCACAACTGCCGTATGTCCTATAGCTCGGAAACCAATGAAGATTATCAAAACAATTCTATAGACAAAGAAAGATACATAGTAAAACAGCTTTCACTCCGATGTATAAGAGAATTGGTTAAAAATTTTCAAAGTGGGACATTTTTTTAACCTCCTGAAAAATTTTCCTAGTGTCGCTTACAGCAGTAATCAATACCACCCGCGAAAAGCCCTGAGGCTACCAGCCAAAACAGTTGAGAACAGTTATCGCTGGTTCCTCTCTGAAGACTCCCTGCTACCTAGCTCCCGCAACATCGCATGTAAGTGACAGAATCGCGATAACTATGCTTTTCTACAAAGAGTAAAGAAAGGTGGTAAACATGTGGTGTTAGTGCTTTTTGGCAGCAATGTACTCTGAGCCTAAATCACATATTGAGCTCATAACCATAAGCTACATGATGGAAAAAATATATAATCATTTTATAAGATTGAACATAAGATAGTCTGTGGTAACTGTCATAAAGTGAATTATATCAGCAGAATGTGATTGAAATTTGCAAAGCAACAGTTTTAAAAAAAGTGCTTAACTTAAGATGGCAGAATCGAGCCCAAAATGAAAAATGATTTTAGCGCCCCATCCTTCCCTACAAATTACTGGACATCTCTAAAAAAAAACGATATAGAAAGAGAGACACGATAGAGAGGCAAGAGTGAAAGATAAGAAAAAAATAAAACTTCAAGAAAACGAGAAAACAAATCGTTTGGAAGAGACACACAGCTGTTTGAAAAGAGAATGATATTCATAGTTAGGGAAGTAATTATCAAAATACACGAAAAGTTAAAAATAGTAGGATAGTATGTTAGGGAGAGACACAGAGAGAGAAAGAGATAGAGACAAAGAGAGAGAGAGAGAGAGAGACAGAGAGAGAGAAGGAGAGAAAGAGAGAGAGCGAGAGAGTGGCAGAGAAAGAGAGAGAGAGAGAGACAGAGAGAGAGAGAGAGAGAGAGAGAGAGAGAGAGAGAGAGAGAGAGAGAGAGAATATATTTATGAGAAAAAGGCTGATTGTAACCGCTGTTGAAGGTTTGACAGATCTTCAACCTCGTGTGTAATTTTATTAAACTTCACCTTTTTTTCGGCATATTTAAATGTATTTGTTAAAGGTAAGATAATCAATATAGCAAATCTGCGACGAATTCTATCCATTTACTCGTGTGTTTAGTTGCAGATTAATATCTAGTCTTATCTTAGAAATATGCAAAAGCACGTATGCCTGAGCTGAGTTAGGCCTACATTCTATGTCTTTGCTAGTAAAGTCGATCTAGGAATGTCCAGATTAACTGAGAACATGTTCTGTTTCTGGGTCGATGTTTTCGGCCAATGCTGAGTGCAGCGCTCATATTAGTTCTTTGTTTGCGTTTGAAATATTTCCTGATTATTCTACACTAGCACATCATTTTCTCTTGATGCGCTGATATCATCTTTCTAAAATTATATTTTTTTTCCAATTCAAGAAATCCAGAGTCGGTGTGTGTAGATTAGTAGCTTGTGATCAAGAGTAAAAGTTCTTAGGAGATTTTTAGAGACTTATAGAAATTGCTAGTGCTGAAAAGAAATAGAGATGAAAGTAGGAAGGAAAACCAGGAGAGAGAATGAGAGGGAGAAAAGGGTGAGAAAGGCATATAGGAAGGGAGGGAGAGATAGAGAGTAAGGAACGACGAGAGACAGTAAAGTAGTTGAGAAAAAAAATAGTAATGAGAGAGAGAAAGAGAGAGAGAGAGAGAGAGAGAGAGAGAGAGAGAGAGAGAGAGAGAGAGAGAGAAGGAGACAGATAGATAGACAAAAAAGAAATAGTGCGTGTGTATGTGAGTGAACAAAACAGAAATGAGTAAGAAAAAAATGAGAACGAAAGAGAGACAGATCCCCATAAATAGAGAGAGACAGAGAAAAAGACAGGGAAAAAGAAAGAAAACAACTTAAATAGCATAAGAATTTTCACATTAACTTTTCCAATATCGTTTCTTTTAGTCTGATTTTCCCGTTTTGGTGCTTATCCATAAACGCAATACATAATTTATGCATACCTAAATTATTATCAGAATCTTGCTCCTTTGATCCTTTCAATCTTTTCCATATATCTATATAACACATTCTATTTTGCATACAGCGATAATCACATAATAAATGATTTTAGATAAACCTCACATTTGATGAAGCGTTGAGTGCGTGTTTTTTTCCCCACAGACAACAATTTTCATCCTTAACTGAAAAAAACCTACTTCATAGACGCGAAACACATTTAAATATACTTCACATGCATACATATCAACATAATCATTATACTTGTAGAGTAACAGGACTTTCATATAATCTTAAAGATAATTAAACATACTATTGCAAACTCAATGTATAAAACGAATTATTTATAGAATTGAAAAGATTTGAAAATGTTTTTTATTTAAAAAAACAACAACATTAGAACTGGTAAAGATATCTATCAAATATTTGGAAAAAAGGAACACATGGAGAAAAATGATAACAACACGTATCTATAGAAAAAAAAAGTGAAATAGAAAAAACAAAACTACAAGATATTGCGGAGTAGCAAAATGGGAAAAAGGAACTTACAGATCTGACGGAGAACCTGACCGTCTATATCTATGAGGTCAATTCCAGGATCAACTAAATAGAAATAGCCTACAGCCAAGGTTTGCTTGGTTACAGCGGCCACTGCATTATACCCTCTAGACGTCTGTAGAGATCTCTGTAACGCACAAACCATAAACAGAAAGACACAGTCACCTTCCTGCTCTCTGTGCACTAATCATTACATTCACGACATCTAGGCTTGACGTGTCTGCCACATCTCCTCCTGAACTCTTCTATGAACAGCCTTAATTTTTTGTGGATCATAATCTATCTATCTTAGTGTCACATTTAGTAAAAAAACCCAAAAAATACTTACTGATTTTAAAAAATCAATTTTTTTTTTATTTAAAGAAACCTAGTTTCGGCAAACACACACACACGCACAAAAGTTCCAAACCAAAATATTACCTATTTGGTAAAGAAAGACCAAATGATACATTGAGTTTTGAAACTGTGGCTATGACAAAGAGATTGAAAATAGCAGCAAAATATATAAAACTAATAATTCGCAGATTTGAGCCACGGCACCGTTGCCTGACATAAGGCCTGAAAGCCTGAGATCATATTGTTGAGGACTGGCTTTTAAAAAAAGCCAAACCAGATTAACTTTTACCCCTGATCTCTCTCTATCTCTCTCTCTATCTCTATCTCTCTCTCTCTCTCTCTCTCTCTCTCTCTATCTCTCTCTCCCTTTCTCCAGCTGTCTTTCCTCTACTGTCCCTGTATTTCATTTGCATCTTTACAAATTTCATAACTTCTCTCTCTTGCTTTAATTATATCTCTCTTTTTCTCTCTCTACCCCTCTTTTTGCGTGGTTTTATCTCTGCTGTCCCTGTATTATATTTATATCTTTAACTTAGAATTTTCCTCTCTGTACTGCTCTCGCTTCTCCCCGTCTCCTTCTCCTCCTCCTCCCGCCCTTTTAATAGATCATTTAATCTTATTATGTCTTCTTTCTCTTGTTTTAGAGGGAATAATTATGAGAACCAGAGAGAATGAGAGAGGAAAGTACTAAAAGAGGCAGAAAAAGGGGCAGATGAAACATAGTAGAAAGAACCAGGAGAGGGGAAACGATACAGAAGAATCCAGGATTTAAAGATTGGGTAAAAAAGAAGAGATGATGTAAGAGAGCGGAGAAAAGGTGAATAAAAGGAGAAACGATTAGTAAGACGATAGTGAGAATGAAGAACCAAAATAAGACCGAGAGATAGAGCGGGAGGAAGAAAGAAAGAGAGAGAAAAAAAATTTATCGAAATAGAATGTGCTAGTAAGAGCAGGGAGAGGAAAATACCAGAGAAAACAAAACAAAAAAATGAAAGACGAAAGAGAGAAACAGAGGGAGATCAGAGAGAGATAAAACATTGCCAGAAAAATATTCTGTTGCTAATGACGGCGTCCCTTTTTTTAAAAATATAATGTAGTGTTTTGTTCTCTTTAGGGAGGAAATTTCAACGACATAAGTGATTGAAATCGGATCAGTTTTGAATGTGAAGGCAAAAAGGACATTAAAAGTTTGGAGAGTGTTTTTTTTCAAGAGAATATACATAATTATGCAAAATCACAAAAACCAGAAATAAGTTTGTCAAGTATCTTTAAAAGCTTTTGTATAAATTTACAAATGTAACTAAAGTCCTCAACCTTAGTAATCCTTTTTAGTGCCTCCGGATTAATATTGGGATTGTTACAATTACAGTTCAAAAAATGAGACTTGTGTTATCATCTAGAGGGTTAACTTTGAGGATATTAGAATGTTTACAACAGGTACAGTATAAGAAATACTCTAACTCACCTTTACTCGCATCTTGTAACCTCTTATTTCTAGTATATCAATACCGAGACAGTCAGGCAGGGTGACAGCGACACTCTGACTGGAAGATTCACTCGATCTGTCTAACACTGCCAGACGGTACGGACTGTCTCTACACACCAGAGTTTCTTGTTGATGGCCCTACATGGAAACGAATCAATACATGCATGAATCAATAAACATATTTCACATGGTGATCAAAGTGCTTAAATAACCATTATGAAAAGTAAAAGAAAAGTTGAAGATCTTGTTACAAATAAGTAAAAATGATACATCGTGCTAAAGAGTTCAGAATCAAATAAAGAGTCAGTCAATGATGTGCTTTAAATTGAACAGATTTGTAACATTTAATAGAAAACACGCCATTACAGGCTGGATTTAAATATATTAACGGCTAAAACATTATCTTTACACATTGAGTTTTCTTTCAAGATGTATATACATATATATATATATATATATATATATATATATATATATATATATATATATATATATATATAACGCAAAAAACTACACTGACGCGGTAAGTGTAAATGTGCATTGTCAGGATAGATCTAAATTGGTTTAGGTCAGGAATCCAGGCTGATATTCTATCTAGATGTAAATGAATGCGTGAGTCGAATATATAAATGCAATATGGGAGGCAATGAATATATTACAGTAAGAGAGAAAAGAAAGGGGGAGGGGAGCGCAAACAGATATAGAAAAAGATTCTAGATTGTACCCAGGACAGTATAAAAATGAATGAAAAGGAGGATAATTTTGTAGTCAACCAAGTACAAAAAGAAAGGAAAAAGAGGTGTTTATCAAAATTCAAGAAAATGTTGGAAGGAAAATATATAAAGAGTGCCCGGGATTGGAAAGCTCGGCTGTGGAGAGAGAGAACATTGACATTGACAGAAGAGAGGGAGAGACAGAGAGAGGTAGAAAAGTAAAAATCAGCCAAAAAAGAAGAGACAACAAGCATGATAGTTTGTGTCAAAGAAAAGAGAATATAGGGTTGAAAAATAGAAAGATAGTGTTTCTAGAGAGATAGCTAATGAAAGATATTAAAGAGGAGATACAGTAATAAGTCGTTTCCGTAAATAACTTCAGCAGCATCACAACTGCCTACCTGTGTGTCAAAAAGCTTTATGCAGTTGGTTTCACTATCAGCAACTAGAAGACGGTCTCCTGGCAGCAGCTGGATATCCCAAATCCATGGGGCTCGCTGATCTGTTACCGCTTTGGCACAAAAGTTTGTCCTCTGCCTGGAGATTGAATAAAATCTCTGCTTTTCTCTCGTCAACGTCTTATAAAGAGCCGAAAACTTTTATTATGGAGATATATAGCTACAAAGACTGAGAATTCACTAGCCTTGCTTTTAAACAAGCTGTTTATCTTTTTTTTTTTACTTACCTTTCATGAAGAAAATATTTTTTGATAGACCAAGTCGCCAAGTATTTAAAACTCTTTATTAAACTGAAACTTATACATTCCTTGCTATAAAAAGGTAACTCTTGAACTTCTTTAAAACTCTTTTCTTTAACAGTCTTGTACAATTTAAGGAATAGTAAAGAAAATCTTCGAACCCGTACGGAGGAAACTATTGCAGATTTTTAAACAATCATTTAATGTTACACCACATTTAATAAAAGTACAACACACATGACATACAGGTCAAATCTCCGACATAATCAAAGAATACTATAGCACATAGGGTTGTCATTTAAGACATGATAGCGACAGGTGCAGCTTTCAGGCTCGGGACCTGGTCTAACAATTCCCAGGATTAAGACACTGCTCAATGGAAAACCTTTTCCATACAACTCAAATATACAAACCAGTTCTCTCCAGAGGTCCGAGAACACTGTAAGAGCTATTTGAAACAGAAAATCTCTTTGCGCTTTCTCATATTTGATACTCTTTTTCACAACAATAACAAATACCCAAGATACCAATTCTTACCAAAGTTCCTTTAGTGGCCTTGGTATTGGTGAGACAATTTTAACCGGAACGTCTTTTGCAATAGCAGACGTCCCAGCTGTATCTTCGTATGAAAGTATAAGACATATAAATAAAGAAAAAACATAAACAGAATCTCAACAACAACAAAAGAATAAAGATAGACATACATAACAAGAATCACATATTGAAACTGCCTTTTCTGTAAACTCATAACATATCAATAAGTTTTTTGGACCCATCCTTCTTAATTTATGATTGAGCTGCTTTCCCCACCCCATATCTTCTTTCTTTCCTTGTAATCATTTTACTGTTAAGAAGTTAAAGTTAACTCTCCTTTCCACCAAACCGCACTCCTTTCCATACAGACTTATGCACGTAAACCCTCGTGTCGCTTCGTTTTTATTTAATGCGTTTGTATTGACTTTATTCTCAGTCTTAGAAAATCCATCGAAGAGCAAACATGTCCTTCTATATCATACTATATTATATTCAAGACTTAAAATGTTAGAGCCAATTTAAGTTTGGCTGTGAAACAATATACAGGACTTATTATTTCGGCCAAATGCTGTGACTGTGGTATTGTGGCACAGTATGTGCTTGAAAATATCCATTATTTACTAGATCTAAAGGTGTGAGTTATATGTTAACGCTTACATTCAAGGTATGGGTAATTTTGGCCCGGAAAATCCACCTCCGATTGATACATTTCCGCCGCATTTTCATTCTCAGCTCTAATGTTTGCTTCTAACTAGGATAGGAACAAAAAATAAAGACTCACGGGATTTTTTCCAGATAAGAAAAGAAAAACAAATGCTCCTCAAATAAATTTATCAACCATTAAATTTTTTAAGCCATGTTATTTAACTTTTTCTTTCAGTTCTTTCTTGAAAGAGACATAAAACAGATGACATACATGATGTCTATTCCAATAGTGTAAAGGAAAAACGTACTGCAAAACAAAAGGAGAGGGAAGTATGTTGATTAGTAATATTTTAGTTTGTATTAATTATTCTAGGGAAAAGGTGATGAAAAGGAGGCTGAAATTTTCAGTGTGACAAAAAAAAAACAAAACAATGCGTCCTATATAGATTTGTGCTCATTGCTTTTCATCAAAAAGATGTAACATACATGCAAAAATTGCAAGAAATCAGACTTATGCCCTTCCAGAAAAAAAAACTAGTTTGGTGTAATATTGTTTATGAAAAACAGAAAAGGAGAAATTATTCAACACTTGCAGCTAAATGTATTTCTTTTTTTTAAATTAAAAAAAAAAAATCTTCCTCGAGCTTGATAATATCAAGAATTTTCTTCTTGCGTAAGGATGCTTCACTTCTTCTGTTCACAGACGAAATCAGAATTACATTTTTTATCCTTCACACCAGCTTGAAAACAACGATATCTTGTGTAACCAAGCAGGGATTATCACAAACATGAAGATAACGTTTGCTTTACTCAACGCTGTGATATACATACCTTTTTCATGAATTTCATTCCATTCATTGGTCCCCGCCTTTGAAAGGAAGATAAGTTTGGAAAAGGAAAGAAAACTCAAACTGTTATTACATCAAGCTTAAAAACTTCTTATCAGTTAAGATGATGGTAATGTCATGGTCGTGATTATGATGGTGCTAGGGTGATTGTGGGGATGATGGTGATGAGGAGGAGGATGTGTGCACGTGCTGAGTGTTTTTTCTTCTTTGTAATCTATGAAATATATCTGTATTTTAAAAAATAAATGTATTTCATAAACATGAGAGACTTTAAAATCATTCAAAGTCATTTTAATTAAACATTGCTTCACCTTCCCTCCCCTCAACCCACACACCCGCCCGCACACACTACACACACACACACACACACACACAAGCACGTGAAAGATGAAGAAAATAAAACTAAGTAGAATAAGGAACATTGACCATATATTTTACAAGAGGGTAGTTTGAAACTAACTAGGAGACAAATTTCGTTCTTTTGCAATACAAAAGGAAATTATTTTTTAAAAATAAAAGCATTTGGAAACACAAGCACACATCCATATTGATAGTGTAAATAAAATTCGTATAAACAATAAGAATAAAAATAAATATAATTCATAAAGGTAGCCTTTATCTCAATTGATAATTTAAATATATGCCTTATGTCAGAGTCTTAATCTGTTGTTTTCTCTCTATTGAGAAGTTTTAAAGAAATCTAAACCATCAACTAGTATCGGCGTCGTAAGAGCTGCAGTGTACGGTCTGATCCCTGATGTTCAGTTGCGTCATGGGCCAATTTCAGGACAGCCTGGTCTTGACAGCGAGGGAGTACAAGCTATTCTCAACACTGCCTTACGGGTGGAGTGAAAGAGCGGGTAAGGCACCCATCAGTGATATCAAGTCTTCTCTACTGGTGAAGGAATAGCTTGTGTGTTGGCAACATCTTTACTCTTTGGCGTCGTTTTTCTCTATGACAGGCAACAACGGCCGCCAAGTCTTGGTCAGATTTTTTGCCTGTGACTATTACTAAAGTCCGCCGCCGTCAGGAAGATTTGTCATGTATCGGGAATAATGAAACAGTGAAGGTTCCTGTTGTACTTGCCGCTAAAGCATTTATTTCAGTGTATTGCACAGTTCTCTTGCATCAGCACTTGCACCCCACAATTCGCTACCTCTGATTCTCCTGGCCCAATCGGAACATGGACTGGGAAGGCCTCAACATTGGGGTCTTGTTTGCCAGGGCTGTACTTGATTGTTAGGTTAAACAAGGCCAACTCTGCAGCTCATCTTTGCTCAATAGATCTTAACTTGGATGACTCTATACGACTGAAATGGTTGATCTTTGTTACAGTGGTACACTTTGCCTCGAGTAGGTGGCTTCATAATGTTTCTGTTACAGCCCAGTTCAACCCGAGAATTTCCAGTTTAAACGAACTGTAATTGTCCATGTTGCGCTCATTTGGGCGATGGTTGCGACCAGTTTGTGCGATCTTTTTCCGCTGTAGTGGTTGTTTTTCTGTGAGGATAGCTCCAAGTCTCTCTAGACTTGCGTCTACTTCTAATATAATAAGAGGGACAAATCAGCGTAGCCTAAAACTTGCGATGTTGTTAATCCTGACATAAGGTTGTTGAAGGCAACTTGACACTCTGTATCCAAATACGCGGAGATCGACACAGGCTTACCCTGACGGTGTGTTCGTGGAAGCTGTTCGTTGACATGAGAGGTTAGCTGGTCTAAGGGTTTGACGATCTTTACGAGACCCTCTAAACTGGCTAAACAAAGGAAGGATCAAACTCACGGGTAGTCGCAGGGGTAAGCAAGTCATTGACAGCGGATTCTTTGTAAGGATTTGTTGGTCTTCCCTGCTTAAAAACCATATGCCGCAGGTAGTGGAATTTTTTGGCTCCGAACTGGCTTTTCTGTGGATTAAGTTTCAGTCCGAATTCCCTTAAGCGCTTTATTTGATGGTCACAATCGCTTGGAAACACCAGTACATCATCCAAGTATACGATGATGATCTAGAGCATCAGATCATTTATAGATGACTGCATCAAACGTTGAAGTGTTGCGGGTGCTCCGGACAACCCAAAGGGAATGCCTTTGAACTTGCAAAGCCCAAATGGTGTCGTGAATGCTGGTCTTTTTGGGTGTGTAAAGGGAGAAATCTAGTTACGAGCCAAAAAGTTATTGCCATTCTCCGACTGAGTTATTTCCCTTTTACGTGTCCACTTTCACTTAGAGCTGTATGCAAAACATGTTCATTAGATGTAAGGGTGCATCTTCTGCATATCCATACTCCAATAATTTTCTTAGATGAAGATAAAACAATTTTAATGTCTTATTACTTTTTCAAATTTAAAAAAAAAGAAAGTCTCTGTAGCATCTTCGTGCCAATACAATCTTTTTCTTTAACAATCCCTATTCTATCAAAAATTTCATAAATGATGGACTCTTTTTACTTTTTGTTTGTAGATATCAGATGTATTAATAGGTTTATCATTTTGACAATGTAAACATAGAGTGCATTGTAATGTTTTTAGATTTTCGTTATGTTGAGTATAGAGGTAGTGTTATCATCGAGTCCTTTCTGGCGCGTTTGAGGCGTGGGTTCACTCATTCAGCCCACATCTATCTTAGTGACGAGACATATTTTTCTTCTCATATAGTTGGGCTATACTATTTTATAACTATTTATTTATAATGCTTACCCCCGACGATGTATAGAAAAGAGATGCAAGCACAAGCGTAGGCAAAGTTGATTTTAGTATTAAAAAAAAAAAAAAAATTCCCCTTGTTACACTTCTGTTTTATGCATATTTTACTTCATGTTTCTTTTCTTTTAGGCTTAAAAATAGTTTTTAGGGCCTTTTTTTTTTAGGACATCTCTTTGAGCAATCAATTCAAAGTGAAAACCTGGTTTTGAGATAAACTTTAGTTTTACCTCTCAAATTCAATGGTTTGGTATTCTATTGATAACTTTCAAATGCATGTCTATTAATGCTGCCATAGAGCAATAAAGTTAAAGTTACTACTGGACATTTGCATCTAAGTTAAATGTTTGACATGGATGAAGAGTCCCATGAATAACACACTCACCCGCGTGCAAGTGAACCATAGGCAACTCAGTAACGTGAGGCACAAGATTTAATATATGTTTCTAAACAGATCTGGTATTCAGATCGTACAAGCCTTTAGATCGATAATGTTCAAATTTTTCATGCTATCAATGATAGCACGCTATTCCCTATCAATGAAAAGGGCAAAAAAGGCAGAATCAGTAACCGTACTATAACGAACAGTGTGATGCATGTACGATATGTTTGAGTTGTCCTATTCCACTCAAGAGTATTATGATTAAAGTATGTGTACTCTGAAAAACATTCAGTGATAAAAATAAAACAATTACAGTCGATAACAAAATGAGCTAATGATACTTTTTCAATATTTACTTAAGTGTAATAGGAGGAAAAAACCAACTTAAACTCCTTATCCTATCGGCGTTAGTTGTTCGTACCGTGGTGGCTTACGTGGCGATACTACTATTGCACCAGTCACTGGAAAATCCTCTGACGAAGATGACATAGCCATGTTTGAAAATGTAAGAAATATACACAAAGACAGAAAACATTTACAGAATCTCAAAAAAAAATATATATTTAAAAAAAATATATATACATAACAAGAATCACATATTGAAACTGCCCTTACTGTAAAATCATTATCAATAATTTTTTGTACCCATCCTTCTGATCTTATGTTCTAACTGCTTTCCCCACCCCGTACCTTCTTTCGTTCTTCGTAATCATTTTACTTTTAAGAAGTTAACCCTCCCGCTCCCCAACCCAACCACCCCTTTTCCACACGGACACACGCACATACACCTTCGTGTCGCTTCGTTTCCATGTGATGCGTTTGTATTGACTTTATTCTCAGTCTTAGAAAATCCATCGTAGAGTGAACATGTTTTTATCTAAATCTGTCCTTTTATATCATATTGTATTACATTCAAGACTTGTAGTGTTAGAGCCAATTTAAGTTGACCTGTATTGTAACATACAGGACTTATTATTTCAGCCAAATGCACTGGCTGTGGTATTGTGGGACAGTATGTGCATGATAATTCCCTTATTTCTACATCTTAAGATGTGAATTATTTGTAAACGTTTACCTTCAGGGTTTAGCTTATTTTGGATAGGAAAATCCACCTCCGATTGATACATTTCAGCCGCATTTTCATTATCAGCTCCTATGACCTCTTTTTCCTGGGAAAGAAACAAAACATATAAACTTGATGGGTTTTTTTTACAGAATAGAAAAACAAGTTCTACTCAAATCAATTTATAAACCATTAAACTTTTAAAGCCATGTTATTTAACTTTTTCTTTCAGTTCTCCTTTGAAAAAGATAAAAACAGATGACATGCACAGTGTCTGACTACGTCATCACGTATGTCATCTGTTTAAGATAAGAACGTTTTACAAAATCAAAGGAAAGAAATGGATATTGATAAGTTATAGGTAAGTTTGCATCAATTATTTTAGGGAAAAGGAGAGGAGAAGAAAGCTGAAGTTTTCGGTGTGACAAAAAAAAAAAAAATGTGTGCAAAAAGAATTGTGCTTAATGCTATTCATCTAAAACCTGTAACATACAACAGAGAAAAAAATGTTGCAAGAAATCAGACAAATGCCCTTTGAGGAAATAAAAACTAGGTTTATATAGTATTGTCTATAAAAATACAATAAAGGGAAAAAAATTAAAACTTACAGCTGAAACATTTTCAGGAATATCTGGAATTTTCTCCTTGTGTGAGGATGCTTCACTCCTGTTTAACAAAAGAAATCAGAATGTCACTTTGCTTCTTTAGATCAGCTTTAAAATAATGATAAATTTTTTTTTTATCCCTAACGGGATTACCAAAAAGATAAAGATAACATTTGCATTATCAAATGCTGATTTATACATACCTTTTTTCTTGCTTTACATTGGGTCAAATAGTTTTAAAGAAGCTAAGTATGGAACAGGAAAAAAAAAAAACCTGTTATTACACAATGCTTCAAAATTATTTTTCAATAAAAAGAAAAAATTGAATAAAATACAAACATTTGCAAATATAAGTACACATCCATATGATGGTGTAAATAAAATTCGTATAAACAATATCAATAAAAATAAACATAATTAATAAACGTAACCTTTATCTCCTTTGACTATTTAGTTATATGCATTACTTCAGACTCTCTGAGCTCCATTGTTTTCTCTCTATTGAGAAGTTTTAAAGAAATCTAAACCAGCCAATAGCAGCTGTAATATACAGTATGGACCCTGGTGTCCAGTTACGTCATGGGCTAACTTCAGGACAACCTGGACTTGACAGCGAGGAAGTATAAGTTATTCCCAGCACTGTCTTCCGGGTGGAGTGAAAGAGCGGGCGAGGAACTCATCAGTGATATTTAGTCTTCTCTACTTGCGGAGTCATAGTTTGTCTGTTCGCAACATCTTTACTCTATCTATGGCGTCGTTTTTTTTCTACGACAGGCAATATGGCCGCCAAGTCTGGGTCAGATTTTTTGCCTTTGACTAGAGTCTGCCGCCGTCAGGGAGATTTGTCATGTATCGGAAATAGTGGAACAGTCGAGGTGGCTGTTGTACTTGCTGTTAGCTGGTCTAAAGGTTTGGGGATCTTTACAAGACCCTCTAAACTGGCTAAATCAGTATTAACGCGCCCGCAGCCTGGATGAAGAAAAGCTTGCCACTGCCTAGGCAGACTTCAAAGGCATTAAACAACTTCATTCTTGGGCCGCTTTTTTCTCTCTTCTTCATGCGGTAAAGAAAGATGTCGGAGGCTGGCGCTCATGCGGAGATTGAGCAAAAGGCATAATATTAATAATAATAATAATAATAATAATATAAATAATGATAATAATAATAAGATTAATAATAATAATAATAATAATAATAATAATAATAATAATAATAATAATAATAATAATAATAATAACAATAATAATAATGTTA
>BLXT01005558.1:93575-103888 GCA_019648995.1 Plakobranchus ocellatus
TCCTCCTCCTCCTCCTCTTCATCTCCTTCTTCTCCCTACTCTGCTATATTCTTCGTTACCACAGATCCACGTGTAAAGAGTTTTGTAAGGTATTAATTTTTTTTATTGCAGTGACAAATAAGTAGCATCAAATTTTTCAATAGCATAGCATAATCAAAATATCTAGATTGAAGAACACTTACCTTGCGGCCATTGTTATTAAAAGTCACAGATTTACTGAAAATAATATTTTGCAAGGCAGCCGAGGATGTAGATCCAGATTTTGTTTAGGATCAGAATAGATTTCTGTCCCTGCGAGGAGATGCAGCAATGCAATGGCCACATCCACCGTACTGCACCTGTTCATATCGATCAGCGTGCAGGTCCCGCTCAGCGAGCTCTCTGCGCATGTCGTAGATAAAATTATGTATCAGGGTGATCTCTTGCCCGGAAAATTTTATTTGCTATAAATTCATCACCTTATCAGTGTGGCTATTTATTTAAATGGAATTCTAGATGTTGTACGTGCAGACAGGCAGACGAAGAGAGAGGAAGGCAAAAGGATGGACAAAAGAAAAAAAGAGGTAGGCATAAGGTTAGGCAGACGAAAAGAGACAGGCAGGCATGAAGACAGACAAAAAGGCAGACAGATGGATGAACTGAAAGAAAGAGAATAACAGAGGCAGACATACGGACAGAGAGAAGACAGATAGACAGACAGATTTACTGACAGGGAATTAGACACAGACACATGGGCATAAAGACAGTTACACTGATAGATAGAGGAACGGACAGTGACATAGGCAAGGATTGATCCATCCATCCATAAATACATATATTAATTATTATTATTAAAAACAATACATTTTATTATGCAAACGATTTTTTTTATTTGTTTGTTTGTTTTTGTTTTTTGGTTGTTTTTTTTTTTATTTTATCTTTCTCGCAAGAATAATCTTTCAAAGACACGTGAATGTTACGGCCGTGTCAATTAAAACCAATTGAATTTAGATAGTTTTGAAAACTGCCCTATGCTTCCAACAATTTTGAATACAGTGTAGGCCAAGAACTGACTAGTGCCTATCTATTGTTGACGCTTAGTTTAGTCCTAGACAGCGCCTGATTAGCTTGACTGATAAATAGAAAGCGAGGCTCAATGAGATAAAAAAATAAATAAATAAAAATAAATGATGTCGTAAAAATCATTATGATTTGCAGATAACTATTGAACGATGTGAAAAGAGACAGAGATGACCTGTGATATGTTTGTATATCCCATTTTCAACCTATTTCTTTCAGCTAGTGTGAGATGGATTTCAAAGGAATTCGCACCAGCCCAGCTGATATGCTAATTATCTTCCAATGCTACCTATCAGGGTCAAGGCCGATACCTTCCCCCAGGCCTGCAGGTCATGTCTGGGTCAAGCTCCTCCGGCAATCCGCAGTTTACTATCACTATCCCTGTAAGTATTGTTTTTCGTATTGAACTGATCGATATCTTTCAAATTAATCATAGTCGCATGCTAAATTAGTTCGAAATAAATCCGTTGAACTAAGCCAAAAGTCTGCCTAGACCAGTGATGACATATGATATTGTCACATGTCACTAGTAATGATGCAATGACTTTCTAGGTTTTACAAAAGCACTATCCCGGTCATGTGAGATCTGTTAAAGAAACTGTAAAATTTGTACTTGATTGATCTTAGTTTTCTGAAACCAGGCGATCAAGACGTGGTGGCCTTTTGTGGTACTGGATTGAAAAAAAAATGTACGGGACCGTTGGTTTCGACAGTCTGAAGGCCAGGGACTAGCTTGCTTGTTTTCTCCTGCACTCTATCCCCCTCTTTCCCACTTCCCATTCCTTTTCCCAGTGCGACTGCCTCACTACATAGTTCATCAAGGCAAGAAAAATCTTGAAGAATGTGGTGAATCTTGAGGTCGTTTGTGAATTTCTTCAAAACTTTTATTATGTCACTCCTGGTTTGACTGATTAATGCAATTTTCAAAATCTTTGAATATTTGCTGCACATTTTCCGACTCTCATGTTGTTTGATGATCCAATCTGTATCACCGTTCTACTGATGTCTTTGCCTTCCGCTTTGGATTTTTCCAAATATACAAAACACTTTTCCAAACATAAAAATATAAAGGATTTTACTCTCTTTGTTCCATCGACATCACGCCATCTCTTATTTGAGTCGTTATGTCTTTTCATATACAGACAGCTCAAGAATTCTTGTTGCGCCTCTATTCTCTCTCGCTATGCAATGATTTGTTTTTGCATCTCTTAAAAAAAACAAAAAACAACTTCATGTCAAAGATATCCAGCCAGACTATTTTTAAATTGGGAAATATTTATGGAAATTTGTTTAAGCTTGCTCTCTAAGAATTTAATTTAATTAATCCTAAATCAGTCAAAAGGCCGTGAGTTTTATTCGTCCCAGGCACGTAATGTGGAGAGCCTGCCCATCCCTTTTCAATAATAATCCTTAGTATCGTCTTTCTCTCTACACATATTGGTTGCAGTATTTTAAAAGATGTGTGTTCTTCATTGGAAAAAAAGGCAAACTTTTATTCTTTTCAGGTTTCCTTAGCCCTCTGACTGCAAAGAATCCGGATTGTGACTTTAAGATAATGAGTAACAATTTAATAGCAGCATGCCCATACCATGGGAACAACCATAAAATAAGAATGCGCATGCTATATTTCTCTAAAACTGCGTTTTTATTTCCCTTTCTTAATAATTTATTTTCTATCAATATTTTGAATTTTGTGTTGGTAATTGTTTTTCATCCTTATTTACAAATACAATATAGTTTTGTTTCATATTCAGGCGTTTAAATTCTAGAAATTACAGGAATAAATACTGCAAGCTCGGGAATTTCGTTTTACTGATCATCCCACCCTCTTTTCCTACCACGCTTTGTTTTCAAAGTTCATTTTTAGTTAGTAAGCTGTGTTGATTTGTAAGTCTGTTTAGGATCGAGAGTTTCCCGATGCTGGAGTGTCTGGGTCTGTCTCTTGCTGATCTAACCTTGTCAAAAGACAAATACTTTTTTTTTTCTTGTTGTTAAGTGATCTAGCCTTTTCTGCTACCTCCTCCTTCACTTACTTCTTTCATTGTTAATCTCATTTCCTTAAATCTACTCCATTGTCCAGCCTTAAAAAAGAAAATTTCTTAAGGTTCATCTGAGTTTTGAAATAAGTATATCCAGAATATAAACACAAATAAATAGCATGGTGTGTTTTCTTTTTTGCTCTAGGTAAATTCAATCCATCACATCCTTTCCTTTTCTTTTTCCCAGATTAAAAAAAATTGTTAGGGATTGTGAGGGATTAAAACGATAACAATCGTAGCCGAACGGTTTAATAAGTTATAAATGTATACTTTAAATACTTGTCCTTAAAAACTCGATACATTCAAACATTGTGAGTACAAATAAAAAAAAAAGTTAAAAAAGAGAAAAAGAACAAACCGTAAACCAACAAAAAATGTAATATTGAGGCGATATTAACAAATGGTGAAGAGACGACAGAGAACCAAGATTATTCAGAAGATATGGAATCGAAATAGACTCAATAAAAACAACAACAAAAACAAAATGTGTTAGGGCTAGGCCGTAAACATTCAATTAAGAACCCATCTTAATATTTCCCGCCATGCTATGTAACACCTTAACCCTGGCAAGTGGATGTAATACACCCGCATACTTATAATCTAGAGAACATACAAATTAAATTATTCCTGGTAAATGGGTATAAGATATCCTTAACCTGTAAAGGAAAGAAAACCCAGATTTGACTTTTAGACTCCAAATAATTACTCTGCTCTTCAAGAGAAAAAGGGACCTTTTGCTTGGCGAATCAAAATACTTTTTTTGCCTCGAAACCAAGCTCGCACCAGAGCAAGAGAAACAAGAATGTTTTACTCCTAAACACTTTGCACAACAAAGTAGAAATTATTGACAATGAGAGCAAACCCAACATTGCGTTGAGCTACAACAAAACCAAGGAGCGCGGCGTGGACACCGTGGACCAAATGGCTCACGCATTCACATGCTTGCCCATGGTTTATTTCTACAAAGTTGACTTTGCTTCAATTGCGTCCAGGGTAGTTTTCTAGGATAAATTCCTTGTGGATGCTCTCGGCCACGAGGACAAGTGGTAGATATTCAACATCACTGATGGTCGCTCGCTTGTGGTGGCCTAAATAAAGCGACGGGCTATCATGTCATATCACCATGATCCGAACATAGAAACTTAACTTTCGTGGTGAAGCTGCTTCCCCCTCAACCAGGAACCTCCAGTAAAATATCCATAGAGAGACCAATCAGCCAACAAGCAAATGCGATGCTCCTTTTGTCCCGCCAAAAAGGATCGGAAAACAAAATCCACATGCAAGACCTGTGACCGGTTCAATTGCCACGAACACGCTATGCTCCTTTGCCAAACTTAAACTGCCTAACATGAACTCTTAGCCATATCAGTATTTCATCTGTGTTTTAAGGATAATAAAAAAAAATAAGTGTACAGAGAAAATATTCAAGTGTGTGTTTATGTGCGAGAGAGAGAGAGAGAGAGAGAGAGAGAGAGAGAGAGAGAGAGAGGGGGGGGCAGAGGGATACGGGAAGGGTGGGAAGAGGGAGGATATAAAGAGGTGATGGAAGTTGTGTAAGGAAGGATTTCGAGAAAGACATGGAGTTGGACAGAAGATGAGGAAGCAAGAAAATTGGAATAAGGGAAAGGGCTGACAAAAGAGTATTTCATTGTTATGTTTTCAATATTAATTTTATTGCTGGTTAAATTCATTTATTATCAGTATTGAAATTCTTGTAAAGAATCAAATCTCTTCATTCATTGGATCTACATTATAGGATCCATTAACTTGTTGAACTATGTGAACTTTTACTTATTAAACATTATGTTTCAGTATGTTTTGTTCATCACTCATTACGATCTACCTATATTAAAGTGTACGGGTGCGATATAACCGCTCGCCTGAGATTGTTGAAAAAATAAATTAAACCCTCATAACTCACATTGAAATGCAGCCATATGAAAGGTGAACTTATCAACGAATCCACATCATGTATCTTGAGGATAAGATGGAGGATGAGCCAAATCCGAAAAACACAACTAGAGTTGTGAGCAAAAAAACGAAGCTTTCGGGTGGATTACAAACACTTGCCGATAAAGATGATGAAGTGACCACTTTTGGAAAAGTATACCATTAAACTTAAACAATAATGTCGTTTTCATTTTCAATCGGAGTCACTACAAATCGCAACTGATTCCCCCTTCTAGCTCGCTCCACCACAGCATCTCTTTCCTACCATCCTCCGCTCATTCTTTTGTTCTCTTCCCAGTTCTGTCTCTCTCCTCGCTCCTCCCCGATTCTTTCTCTTCTGTCACACACACACACACACACACACACACACGTTGGGCACTATGTGAGATGATTTGCTTTGCACCACTTTGCCATAATTAAAACTCGATGCTTTGAAAGAAAGTAATGTTATATGCTAGGCACAATGTGAACAACTGCCAGTGTAAACACAAGGCAGGAGACCACTCGATGTGCATAACACCAATTATAACCCCGCAGGTACTAACCGTAATCGTCATCATCATCATCATCATCGTCATCATCATCATCATCATCATCATCATCATCGTCATCGACTTCATCTTCAAGATTGTTGTGGTCATCACCATCAAACTTTTCAATGTCATAATCTTTATATGCACTTGCATGATTTTTCTGACATTCCAATCATTTTGTCAGGTTTGGAAGTAAAAGAGAATTTTCTATATCTGGCATATTAAAAAAAAAAAAAACACCCCTTTTAATCAGTTCACGTTTAACGAAGAATCGCATTCCTTGTCTGACCCTCTAATTGCATTTTCTACCACAAAATTAAAAAAAGAATGATTGAATGGCAACAGCATGGATGAGATTTTTATGTAATCCTTAAATAGAAAATCTAAACAGATCATTATAAAAAACCACCTCAAAGACAACGCAATGCACACAATGCATTTAGTTATTAAGAGCAAGCGTTCATATTTTTATTGCTTTAAAATCCATAAGAAAAATAACAATTAATGGACGAAGTTAAACATTGAAATCAAGTAGGAACAGGTAATGTATTGAAATAAATCGTTATGATAATCAAGCTAGGAACATGCGTATCTTTTTCAACACTCTCGTAATCACAACATATGTAGCTTTTGTATTTATAGAATATACATCCATACGTAATAAAACATGATTATTTGTGAGAAATACTGATGACCATCGGGAAACACTTGATTATCATGGAGTTTTCAAATAGAGGAAAATATATAAAAAAGACAAAAGATAGAACAATATGGTTGCTGAAAAAAGCAATCAGAAGATTATATGTAAATGTTTACCTTAGACGGATTGTAATAGCTTGTTAGCTTCTAATACACCGGTGTGCATCAACTTCAAACGGACATGCTAATGTACACAATAAAACATAATAGCTTTGAGAAGAAAGAAAAAAAATTACGGTAAAACAGAAGGAATGCAAAAACATTTATTGTCACTTATCACTGGCTGCATACCTGTAAGTATAATTTGCTAATGATACAGATTTGAATTCATCAAGGTCTAAATAGCTTCCTTCATCTTCAAAAGATTCAATTTGAGTATTAAAATTTACCTTCAGAAAAATTCCCATTATATGCCGCTCTAATCAGAAGTTAGGCGCCGGGGCCTGGTCTGCCACCTACTGCATGGCTCGCCGGAGGAACACCCGCAACATGTTTGCTGAAGTGTCATGGTAACCCTGTTTTGCCGCCATAGGATTTCGTTCAGGGCCTTGTATGTCTATCCGGCTATTTCCAGGCGTTCGGATAACTTATGTGGATCTGCATTCTCCTACTTCCTCTCGGTACAGTCTGGGTGATGCTAACTGCAGCTAGTCTACCTGATACAGGCAGCCCAGGTAAGTGGTTAAGTGAGTCACGTGTATTTCCTAAACTTTGGATTGCTACTTATGCCTTTTTGGTGGTGTAATCCAATTTTACTCAGAACCCCTACTGCATTACTATAGTTTTGGAAAAGATGACTGGAAATTCTCTTTGGTGATTTCTCACTGATTCGGCGCTTTACAAAGTTGACCTCTATGATATGGGAATTCATTATGACTTTCATTTTTGTCATAAATGCATCTTTTGTTATTACTTTAAATTCAAAACAAAAGAAACTTACCATTTTGCAGATAATATCTCCCATTTCGCCTGGCAAAGGCTAAGAGGTAAGAAATCAATGCTAAGACTCTCAAGAACGCACTTCCTGAGTAGTTGTGGCACCCATTTATTTTGTCTTTTAGTTTGCTAGATCTTGTAGGCCTGTATATAAATTTAAACGATAACAAAGTAATTGTCTCTATGCGCATTATTCTTTGAAATTTAATGTAGCATATAAAATTTATCTCATAATAAAAAATAATGCAATAAGGACACACTTCTATCTATGTAACATGTATCTTTATTGCCATCTCATGAATTGCCCACACGAGAAGAGCAGTGCTCTAGAACAGATCCCACAGAGATCTGGGCCGATGTTCCATAGAATCCTTTTCTATTTATTGAAATAAAAAGTTGTCTAAGTAACAAAGAGACTAGACCATGTGCACATTACTTTTTCTTCGCCTGCTCTTTTTTTTTTTTCTTTTTGAACCTGTAACACTTGTAATCGTGTTAGAACAAACTATCAAGTTGGACTACGCAGAAGACAAAAAGGACCAAAAAGAGGATTCTAGCTCTCTTTATCTCACAGGTGGGAATATTTTGTACAATAAAACCATCATACCTTAACATAATGATGCTATTCTTCATTTACAAGAATTGCAAAGGTAAAACATGTAGAATATCACTACACCACATGATACAATACTCTTGAGGTTGTTTTTTGTATATTATATAATGTATAAATAATTATCATTCCCAAGAGCTGAACCAAAAAACAGGTGAATGCGTGAAAAAAATCTTCTTCCATTCTCTATTATGTGCTTATGCATAGGTCTACTTCAAAAAGAAAAAAAAAATATTGCGGGCCTTCATTTTAAGAAGAGATTGCCAAATCATAATTTAACTTCATCAATTCTCCTCAGCTTCAACACGTCGATTCTAATTCACTTTATTTTACAAACAGCTGTGCGGAAACGAGGATGCAGAATACTGAAATTACAACAAATTACAATAATATAAGTATGTTGATTAATGAATAACGTAGAGGCTCTTTCAATAAGTATATTAAGTATATACATGTAGCTACAAAGCTTACTAATGCCACAGTTCTCGTTTAAAAAGCTTTTCCACTCTCTTGGCGTTGGACTGCTGCCTTTTTTTTCCATTCACTCATTAGGCCTATGCACACAACTCGCAGAAATTCCCAGGGAAAAAAAAACAGAGAGAAAAATTTAATTTTCTTGCTGGAATTCTAAAGTTAGATCAAGAGCTAGATTTAGTTAGATTTCTAGGTTCCAGTTACTTGATCTGTACGACTAGATCTAGGCTAGGACAAATTAAGAATACATCGATAAAATGGATACAAAACAGATTTAACAGAACAAACCAAACTATGTAGTAATTATTTCGTGATAGTTTGTAATATTTTTGACAAAGGAAATATTCAAACTTATTGTTTTTACAGCGGTGTGGCCTTGACTTGATAGGTGGTAATGGCCTATTGTCTGTAGCGCTTCCACAGATTTCCCCTCTCGTATTTTTAGCTTACATTAATTCAGGTACAAAATTAGCCTGAAATTCGCGGCACGAAATGTTTATGGGGAGAGAATTGATTATGATAGATAAAGAGACATGGAGAGTAGGGGGATAGGTATTTAGTGAGAGAGAAAGAGATTGAGAGAGCCGGGGAGGGAGAAAGAGGAAGAGGGAGAAACACAAGGGAAAAAAAAGAGGATGAGAGGAGAGAGAGGGGAAGGCGTGAGAGAGCGTTAGCGATGAGGGAGGGAAGTATAGAAGATAATAACAATAAGAAGACAAGGCGGTGACTGATTATCACTAATTATGACAAAGAAAAAAGTGCTGCGAAAAAGATGCACGTAGAGGGATGACCTGAAATAAATTTTACAGTATAATGAAATAATGTTCCACAATTTTAGTTCAATGTGTGAGTTTATTTGTAGGCTATGTCCTTATGCAAAAACATTTATGAACAAGAATTTTAAAATCTTCCTGGTTTTACAAAAAGTAATAATTAACTTTACACTAGCTTTAAAGGACTCTACTCTCTATAACAAATTGCAATTGTTATCCCTTGCAAAAAAAGAGAGGACTATGAAAGAAAAAAAGGGTGGGTGGGTTGGGGGAGGTCGTTTAGAAAGAAGAAAAGAATTTTGTCAGAGCTGCAGCCTCCAGAGACCAAAGTCAACCATCAAACAAAAAAGAAACAAGCGTAGTTTAAATTTAGGCCTACTTATCTGGGAAATCCATATTCATATCATCATGAAATTTGTAATAATGACGCTTTCTTTTTATGTTTGGTTAGAACTTGTGCATCTGACGGTTTTTGAAGAAATGTTTTCCACAGCTTTATTACGTTTCTGGTCGTGTGTTTGAGATGTAATATCCGCTGCAGTCAAGTTTCCATAATCCAGGTATCCCCGCGGGCCATTCTGGTTCCTGATAATGACATGCATAGGGAGTTAATCAAAGTATACACTTAAACATTCTCAAGTTTCGCCTTTAAGGTGTACGTAAAATAACGCAATGATTGTGCGATTTCGTTGTCTGAATTTTTCTTACATGAGGATAAGATTATTATTCCACATCGTATCATTTTTGTTTTTTATATAAGTAGTTTACAAGAATGCTTCTGGGGTTTAAAATTTAAAATTATGCCCACTTTTCACACTCGTTTAACTAAGGCACACCAACGTGACTTGGCTATTACATGTGCCTTGAAAATATTCTTACATTATTGCTCTCTCTATTTTGTTTTTATTAAGACCGGCTTTGATGCAAGCATTCTTCTCTACGTGCAAAGACTGCGAGAATAAATCGTGATTTCTCCAGAAAAGTTTGCAGCTGTCCAGAGCGGAACATCCTGCACATCTCTTACCAAGAGATAGTAGTGACTCTACAGAGCCACTGAGCCCTATGACGACCTCCTCACTTTCTCAGGATAGTCAGGAGGAGAAAGCTGAAGTGGTATGGACATATCACCAGGTCTTGCTTAGACCATCCTGCAGGGAACAGAGCAAGGGACAGGAAGAAGAGGTAGATAGAGAATGCGATGGGAGAACAAAATCAAGGAGTGGACACAATTCAACTTCAG
>BLXT01005558.1:433098-435598 GCA_019648995.1 Plakobranchus ocellatus
ATCACGATCGTTTGGGTTTGTTTACAATGTGTTTGAGTGTTTGTATGTGTGTGTGTGTGCGCTTGTGTGTGTGTGTGTGTGTGAGTGAGTAAGAGTGAGGATCTCCATGTTTACTGTTCATGACATCTTGTCTCATATTTAGACAGAAAGCCGTTAATATGCATAAACACACAAAATGCACAACGATTTATGTTTTTGTCGCGATAACTTGTGTGGTTATTATTTTGTTACACGTGCATTCTGTTCTTTCCTACGTTGGCAGGATAAAAGTAAACAAAAATAGGAAAACTTGGGCTGAAAAACGGTCTTCTCTCTTGTTCGCGTACTCTCTCTCTCTCTCGCTCTCCCTCCCCGTCCCTCTATCTTTCTCTCCTCTCTCTCTTTTTATCTCGCTCGCTATCTCTCCCGCTTCTATCTCTCCCTCTCCTTCTCTCTCTCTCCCTCTATCTCTTCCTCTCTATCCTCTCTCGCTCCCTCTCTCTCTCTCTATCTCTCCCTTTCATTTTCTTTCTCTCCCTCTCTCTTTCTCGCTCTTTTTCCTCTTGGCTGAGAGCTAATATCTTTTCTTTTCACTAACTACTCAATACAGATGCTTTTTACGCAATGTCACTTCTCTCTTTCCAAGTTATCTCTCCATTCTCCATACTTCGGCATGATCTCGATGCAAGTGAAACTTCTATAAAACCTAAATCTCAACTGTTTTAGAGCCTCTATATCCCCTTGCAAATGAGCCTTGGTGGCGAAAATGTTAGCCAATCCACCCTGATATTTACAGAGACCTTGTTTCTTGGGTTCGAATTCGAGCTCACCATCGATGCCCAAGCCTGAGAGGGGACCTGGAAGTCTGCGATCTCATTGTCATAAAGAGCTACATGAACGAAAGCGAAACCACAAGCCAGTCTCTCGTGTATTTTTTTCTTTCAAATGGTAGAAAATAAAGTTTACATTTACTATATTGAGAGCATGAAAGCCAGGCTAATGCAAAAAAAAATCATCTTAAAATCCCTCTTATCTCAACAAAAAAACATCAACAAAAAATATCAACTCTACAAAAACAGCAAAACAAATCGATGGAATGGAAACATCATTATGATATATGTACGATCACCAGCATGCACAAAACGCCACAGAACGCGACAGGGCGAGAAAAAAGACGATCAAGAGAGCCCTATTGACAGATCTATTTACACAAGAACGTACAATCCTAGCCAAGAGACGTACGGCTTGTGGCCAGGAAATGAAAAACCCGATAAGGAATCTTGGATATCCTATAGATATGGAGAGAGAGAGAGAGAGAAGCCTTCCCCACGCATAACTCTACCGCCGCTCACTATCAGGATTCTGTAATACAATACGAAAGTGGAAGATGAAAAATTGCGGGGATATCAAAAAACTGATAGGAACAGCAGGGCAGGCTTAGTATTTTTAGGTTTAGCAATAACAGAAGTGTATTGACTCCTTGCTCAAAAGTTGTACAGTGACTTCATTCATCAAGGTCAAACTGATTATACCTCTTTGAATCTTGCAGACATTTTGAAGCTTTAGCGCTATTTATAGATGACGGATGCAATATCTACCATGCTTATTAAGAGCATAGCGAATACATTACCAATGTCTAGATCTAGAATTGCAAGCATCGAACTATTGTGGTGGTAATTTGGTCTCGTCTTGAAGGAAATAAGTCAGCGCGAGAAATATAAGTATTGTATGTTCAAGTGGAGATATGGTCCTCATGAATGAGTAATTTTAGGTACGTTGTGAAAATCGATGATCAATCTTGTATTCTCAATGAATAAATGCTAGTTTTTGTCTGCACAAAAAAGAGTCTGCTTGGAAAAGATTCGATGTTTATTATCAAGTCGCGTTGGTCGGATTTGGTTCACAAATCTAGCTAGGCCATTTCCTTTCATTTTTTTTTTCCAAGCGATTGAAGCAAGTTGTGTCGTCTCTTTGGAAAATTTTTTGCATAGCGTATTTGACCTCTTGTCGTAATCTTTAACCTTTGAGCCTTTTTTTTTCGCAGCCGCATACGACTGGGAAGATCAGATTGACGTTTGTCAAGCACTTGGTTTCCTCGCCAGACACGCGCAATCAATTCTGGGGCAAAGGATTGTTCATCAAGGTCTAATGCACTCAGCTTACACTTTCGCTTCACAAACGCGTTTAAACCCCACTTTTCGTAACCTGGCTTCACGAATAAATGCAAAAACAGGATTGTTGTGTATAGCCAGTCCACATCAAAGTGATCTCGGGTTTTCAGGCCAACCATCAAGCCAGGGCGCCGATGGCGGGGCTCGAACCCGCGACAGAAGAGTAACTGCAGATCTCAAGGCGGATTCGCTACCTACTGTGCTGCCAAGGCCCCTGTGCAGCAGTTATATATTATATAGTGATTGACATCCTTAATATAATCAGTGTGTGAGGCGTCGGTGGCACAGTAGCTAAGAATCTCCCTTAAAACTAGAATGACCTTTCCGTACGAGTATGAGTCCGGGCCCAT
>BLXT01005558.1:438098-444727 GCA_019648995.1 Plakobranchus ocellatus
TCCTAAGGGAAGGACTGAAAGTTATCACTTCCATCCATCCATCTCTCCCACCAGTAGACACAAGACAGACAAACTGAACTGCTGAAACAGACCCGGCTGTCAGTTGTGATCTTACACAAATCGATCCCAAAACGGGGAAAAAAAAAAAAAAGTATCTTTCTTTATTTTGGTGCAAAACGAGAGATTTCCTTCTGTTCGATCTGGGTCAAGGGAATTTCAAGGGTGTTTGATTTGGTGTTTTGTTGTAATAGGAAGTAATTGGTGAGTGCTTTTGGTTGATCTCTTGCTTTCGGGATCCTCCGCGCCGCATGGTCGAAATGTTAGCCTCGAGACGGAAATCAAAGTTTGAAGGCTACAACAAGAGGAAAAATGAAACATACTCCTTGCCTTAGGATTATCGGCGTCCAATGCCCCTCCCCCTTTTTTTTATTTTTTTTCTCTTTCTCTCCCCTTTTCAGCTCCAATATAAATAACAGTAAAAATACTTTCTGCGTGTTCCACTCTTAGATCGAAATATTAATAAAAAGAGGTAAATTCTATTTCAAACTAAAAATCTACTTAACATTCACCATTAGCTGATCCCAGGTTTTTAAGCCAGCGAGCGAGCCTATCGCGACAGAGTGGTCGCTACTAATGTAGGTGACCAGGCGATACCAATGTGCTGCGCTTGCTCTCATTTGCAAACGTGCCGTAGTAACTTAGCCTGGCTCTCCTCTGCATTACCCAAATGGTGACAAAAAATCTGATATCACATAAACTGTCAAAGAGCTACATGGCACAAATCAACAATATAAACAGTATACTGTGATCATTTTGGAATTCCCTAAATTTAGATGACAAACTGTGCGCATTTTTAACCGAACTAGGATTGGTTTGGATTGGTTTGGTTTTTGTATAAAGCCAATCGACACTAAGGCAATCTCAGGCTTTCAGGCCCTCCGTCATGCCAAGGCGCTGGTGACGGGGCTCGAACTCGCGACAGAAGGATGCCTGCAAATTTACCTAACTTGAGGGCATTAATCTCGATCTACAATTCGAAATGTACGTTTGCTACTTCGTAGAATTGAAAAAAATAAAATTACATCAACAGGATTCAAAGAAAAAAGTTCCTTGTTTGATTTGCTTTAGTTTCCTTTTCCTGCACATGGCCCGTGAACAAGAAGCTGATCTCAAGCGTTCAGACCTCCATCAGGACAGGGTATCTGTGGCAGGGCTCAAGCTTGCAACAAAAAAATTCTTACACACCTAAGGGCGGATTCGCTACTCATTGTGCCACTGTCGCCTCCTCCTTGGTTGATAATTAGCCATGCGAAAAAAAAAAATGAAATTAACACCTTGGTGTTGAAAAAAGAAAAAGAAAAAACAAATTAATATTAGTACCACTGATCCACTTTGATCAGAGAGGCGTCTGTATGCGTGTATGATTGTAGGGGTGTATGTGTGTGGTTCTAGGTGCATGTGTGTGTGTGTGTGTGGGTGTGTGGATATGCATATGTGCCACACTCCTATGAGGTAAGGCGTGCAGGTCAATCAGGGAAGGCCAGGCACAGGCTGTCAAATCTATCGATTGTACAAACACACACACACACACACACATCAACTCACTAGCACAAGTGAGTGAGTGTCAAGTGGATCTTGGTTGACATTCCTCAGCTGCTCATCTTTTAGCATCATCAGTTTTTCCTACTATTATTTTTCTCCACGGGAATGTGTCTAGTTTTCTCTCTCTCTCTCTCTCTCTCTCTCTCTCTCTCTCTCTCTCTCTCTCTCTCTCTCTCTCTCTCTCTCTCTCTTGTGTCATTCTGCATCTTTCTCAGTGTGACACATTCTACTTCTCTTTTATACTGACTCAATCACAATATTACTCTCTTTCCCCCTCCCTCCCTCTCTCTCTCTTTTTCTCTTTTGTCATTCTATATTTCTCTCAGTGTATCACATTCTACTACTCTTTTACACTCACTCAATCGCGATATTACTCTCTTTCCCCCTCCCTCCCTCTCTCTCTCTTTCTTTCTTTCTCTCTCTGTCTCTGTCTCTCTCTCTCTCTCTCTCTCTCTCTCTCTCTCTCTCTCTCTCTCTCTCTCTCTCTCTCTCTCTCTCTCTCTTGTGTCATTCTACATCTCTCTCAGTGTGACACATTCTACTTCTCTTTTATACTGACTCAATCACTATATTACTCTCTTTCCCCCTCCCTCCCTCTCTCTCTCTTTCTCTCTTTTGTCATTCTATATTTCTCTCAGTGTATCACATTCTACTACTCTTTTACACTCACTCAATCGCGATATTACCCTCCNNNNCTCTCTCTCTCTCTCTCTCTCTCTCTCTCTCTCTCTCTCTCTCTCTCTCTCTCTCTCTCTCTCTCTCTCTTGCAGTCTATCTACCTTTCCCAGTGTGTCACTCTCTACTACTCTATTATACTCCTTCAATCTTTATCACTTTCTGTCAGACTCAGTATCTCCCTCTCCCCCCCTCACCCCTTCCCTTGCTCTCTCTCTCTCTCTCTCTCTCTCTCTCTCTGTTTATCCATGTCTGTCTATCCTAAATATCCAATTTTTAATCTTTATGTTCATCTCTATCTCTTTCCCTTTCACTCAATCATTCTGTCATTTTTTTCCACTTTCACCCTCCCGTTTGTCTAATACATTTTAATCTCTCGAGTTGTCTATCGTTCCCTTTTCTCTTATAGTTGCGACTAACTCGGTTCATTTTTCAGACACTGCTCGTGTTATATTTACATGTTTGTCGTCTGTCTTTCTATTGTTTAGGTCTATCTGAATAAGGTTTGAGTTATTGTTGATCATGGCAATTATACATCCATCCCAAGCATGTCCTAAAAAAGTATGAAACTGTTAGTTAAAAATATGAATAAGGCAACACATTGATAGTGAGAAAAACAGGCACGCTTACAGATAGATAAATAGATAGACAGATATATAGATAGTGAGAGAGAGAGAGAGAGAGAGAGAGAGAGAGACGACGGAGAGCTAGAGAGAAGAGCTTAAAAGCATTAAGGTAACGTCTAGATAAAAGTGAGGCTGATTTAAAAGGACACCAAAAATAGATTGAGAACTTAATAAGAAAACGTTGGATAAAGAGATAGATGAAATACAAAAAGATGTTAGATAAGAGAGACAAAGAGATGCGAACACACACACACACAAAGGAAGCGCCGGAGTTGGAAAAGGCTGGAGGAGAGAGACAAAAGATACTAAGAGAGATAGACAGAGATAATGCGAGAGTAAGAGAGAAAGAGAGAGAGAAACAGAGAAAAATAATAGAGGCTGAGAGAGTGATTGAGAGAGGTAAAATAGAGTGAGAGATATCAATACAGAAGGACAGAGCTACAAAAGAGGCGAAGACAGAGAGAGACATAGAAACAGAGAAACAGAGAAAGAGGGAGAGAGCGATAGAGATAGAGAGACATAGAGAGAGAGTCACAAAGAGAGAGAGAGAGAGAGAGAGAGAGAGAAAGAGAAACAGAGACAATTTTGTTAGAAAACTAGATAAAAGAGAATTAATAACTCCGTGACCTGGGCGATTGATCACTGCTAGAATCAATAGAGGTTGACAGGAGCCGGCTAGCTGGAGTGCATTATCTCACCCATCCCATCCCTGGCCTGCTTGCCTACTCCCCTTCCCCCCCTCCCCCCTTCCCCACATACACACACACACACACACACACACTCGAGTGCCATCGCTCAGCCACCCACCTCCATCAAGTGAGACTCAAAAATGAACACACCACAACAGTGCACAGAGAAGTAGCAACTGGATTTTTTTTCGCTAAAAATAGTCCGTTCTATGATAAAGAGAAACAGCATCTAGAATTGTGCTATAATTGTTTTCAGCAAAATAAGAAAACATAGTCTGAAACATTTTTGACCACTTGACCACTTGACCGCTGTGGGGTCGGTATTGTCCTCTGAAGAAAACAGCATTTATTTTCCCCCAATTCGGACAAGTTTTTTCGGGTTTCTGATGCTAAAAAATTATCACAATAGACAGGGAATCTAAAAATCCTTCATAAGATAGAAAATAAGAGATTCAAATAAACATATTTGTATCCCCTTTTCCCCTGAGTAGAATTTTTTTTTTAACTAGGGAATCTGATGATGTTTAAAACGTTATTAAATTACAGAAACCTCTATTATTACTAAACCATTTAACTGATGAAAGCCTACAACTACATTTCCTCCTTGTTTTACTCATTTTTTTAAGATACTTTGAAAAACGTGACATGTGATATATTATAGTTTTTGATGATTTTAAAAACATTATTTCGTATATTCTTATTTATTTTTTTTTTTAAGCCAAACGACTGTTTTAATTTTGATTTGATATTCAATATCCCTTTCGCTTACTTCCCTTTCAGCTGACGTCATTTGAGACTATTGCCCTGACTTTCCCCTTTGAAATTATTGTACTTTTGTAATTATTGTACAAATGCGGAAATAAACTAAAAATAAACCGTGTCTTCATTGATAATTTTGAAACATCATTCTTTCAAAATATAAAGAGGTACAATTTTTGAGACTTTAAAAAGATTTGGAACGCAATCACTATATCAGGATATCAGATTTAAAAATGCGTGCGTACTGATACATACCTGGCGCATTGTTATGAATCGCCCAAAAGTAGTGCATCGCTCCGTCAGTCAGTAACATTACTGCCTTAGCGAAAATCCATAAACTTAAGTGCCGATGGGAACTGGGAAATACTGTGCATTTTTGCTTGGATCCCGAAAGATCTACAAGGTTTTGTTAATTCCAACTATTATTTCAGTAAAGCACTTATTTTTGATTGTTAAATTGCTTGAACTGATGTCTAAAGCCTGCATATAGACGTTTTTTTTTTTTTTTTTTTTTTTGGGGGGGGGGATCTGATTTGTATGTGTGTGTGTGTGTGTGTGTGTATGTAAGGGAGGAGGGGAGGGGGTTGCGTTTTTGAGATCGTCTGTTTTATTCCGTCTATGTCGAGCAATAAATATTAACAAAGCTTGACTAATTTTTTGTTTTCTTTTTTGAACAAAGAACAGACCGTGGCAAAATATTGATAGATACTTTTTTCGACAGGCCAAAATATACCGCCAGGTTTATGTGACCCACTTAAGTTTGAAGCAGGATTAATGAATATCGATGGCAAAACAGCCGCTTCGGAGGTTTAATACGCCTGCTATCGATATTGAATTCTGTTAAGTCTTTCGGGCTCTCGGCCGTGGACGGCTGGACAACTGGGGTAGAGTGACCGGACACGACTTAAGTCAGCTCAGAAAAAAAGAAAAAAACAAGAAATAAAGGAGAATGCCTCGTCCGAAGCAAGTGGCCTATGGGATGTCTAGTGCTTGCACAATTTTTTTCCGAATTTCTATCTATCTATCTCTACGTCTATCTTTCTACTTATCTATCTATCTATCTATCTATCTATCTGTCTGTCTATCTGTCTATCTATCTATCTTTCTATCTGTCTATCTATCTATCTGTCAATCTATCTATCTATCTATCTATCTATCTATATGACTAACAGTCACTTTTTCCCAAGGGGCGTCTGTGGCACAGTGGCTAGCGATTCCACACTGAGACCTGCAAAGACTCTTCTGTTCGAGCTCCGTCACCGGCGCCCTGGCCTGGCGGAGGACTTGAAAGCCTGAGATAGGCTTGATGTAGGCTGGGTGTACACAAAAACCCAAACCTAGGGCTTTTTTCCTTCTCTCTCTCTCTCTCTCTCTCTCTCTCTCTCTCCCTCTCTCTCTCTCTCTTTCTCTCTCTCTCTCTCGCCTCCCTCCCTCTCTCTCTCCCTCTTTCTCTCATTCCTCTCTCGCTCCCTTTATATTCCTTTCTAAATCTTTCACGTCTCCCTTTTTTGTGAGCACATGTTTGGGCATCAGCTCGTATGCCAAATCTCAAGTGCAAATGGCTGCATCTGTTTGCAGAAACTGGGGAAATCTTTGAAGTAAACACAGCACAGCCAACTCAATTCTTGAGCTTGAAGATATCATCTCTTTCCCTCTTCTTTATTCGCTTAACCCCATCCCACCCCCACCTCCCAACCCTCCACACAGGCCCACACTAATGAGACATAGAATCTAGTTTGCCTTGGCGTTTTACGATGTGACGTGATGAAGGTGAGGTCTTATCCCAAGAAATACTTCTACCCTTTACCATAACGAGGTGGGGGTCTGGGGGTTTCAGGCACACATAGGACCAGGATAGACTCGAACGGTGCATAAAGAATGCCCTATTGATCACACAACGGTAGAATCAACAATACCCCACAAATGCAATCTTCTATGTCTATTAATATCTTGGTAAAAGCAATAATGAATACAATGAATTGGTTGGTTTTTGTATAAGGCCAGTCCACAACAAGGTGATCTCATGCTTTCTAGCCCTCTTTTTTAGCCAGGGCGAAGAATAGCGAGGCTCAAACCCGCGTCAACTGGATCCGTGCAGTTCTCAGCGCGGAGTCGAATACAAAGTCGAAAACAACAATTCTACACCGATTTGAATTTCATCAAGTATCGAAATCAAAGCGGAAGATACAAAAGATAAATTTTATTAAATTTTTGCTTAGAACTTTTTCTAAAATCAAAATTGTCACTAGAAATGATGTTTACAAAAAAAAAAAAAAAA
>BLXT01005566.1:0-13586 GCA_019648995.1 Plakobranchus ocellatus
GCGTGTTAATTTTTAGTTCTGTTTCTTAAGCGTTAACAAAATTATTTGTTTAGTTTTCCCAAATTATTTTCCAAGTAATGTTCAATGTGGAGAAACCAAAATCTACTTGTAGTCTCCTAGAAAACACATAACTACCATCTAGGCCTACGGCGGTACAATATCTCTATGCAGCGTGTCGTGTTCTTCCTCAGAAATAAGATTTTAGAACATGAACGTTTCATACCTTGGAAAGGAAATGGAAAGACCGGGAATAAATTATACATGTAATACGTTTATAAATGGATTTAGTTACATTTTATAGAACATCTGTAGAGGATGATTGGATTAGACCTAGATGTTCTTTTACAAATGTTTGTTTGTGAGAACATTTAAAAAATGATTGTTGTTTTTTTCCCGAGCTATCGCGAAATCTCCTATTGACTTATTGAGTGTTCTATTCATTTATTACATTATTGAGGCTATTCGCAGCTATGTTGAACAAGGCAGTGGTTGTCTATATGCTCCTTGCAAAACATTTGGCACCTGATAGAGAAAGTAGACCTTAAGCTTCTAATTTTAACCATATGTCCTAATGTTCGATTTGCATCAGTAAAAGTAATTTAGGCCTTTCCAGGGTTTTTTTTTCTCTTTTTTCAAGCCCCCCAAGCCTAGGCCTGAGAGCTGATGCTCCGATCTGCGTTTTTGAAGGAGTTGTCCACACAAGGCGGAAGCGCTCCTGTATGTTACAAACTTACACGACTGGCTTGACTGCTACCAACAAAGTCTGAGAGTACAGACCCTTCACACGCCCGTAGTTTCCAGTTTCTGCTCACCGGCACGGCATCACAATCTAGGGATCTTTCTCATCTTGTCGAGATCTAGATCTTAGATTCTTACAGGTCCAGACCCTAATTTGGATTCAAATTCAACCTTTGAGGCAAAAAGATCTAGATCTAGAATCCAGATCTGGGTTTTTGAATTGCTGTAAAGTGTGGTATCGGCAACTCTAACCTCAGCTGGTGGCTTTTAACTGTGTGACCCTGCGACTGGCTGCGAGTGCAAAGAGGCCTATCAGCCAGACCAAGATAATTTGATTTAGATCTTGATCTAGGTCTAAATTCATATACAATAGATTAATAAAATCACAAATAGCATTTGAACTCGACTAGATCTATAAGAAAAATTAATTACAATGGCAGAGGGGTAAGCAAAATTAAGGAGGCCTAACTCATACATATAAACCCTGTTTTTTCTTTCCTTTAGATCAAAGAGTCTAAATCTAATCTAGATCTAGATCTAGTGCACACTGTGACTTAAATTGGTATTTTTTTGTGCTACATCAAAATAGTTTCTCCATTGCCTTTTGTTATCCACATAGACAAATTAATTTAATTGATCTGTATGTAAATAGCGAATGGAAACGATGATTGCTTTTCCTATTCTGCAACAACATTTGTTATTAATTTTTTGTTCCTATCCATTTAAAGATATTTCCATTTTTGTATTTGAAGCTGCCATTCCATGTGTATGATTTTCTTCCTACAGTTTCTTCAAAGGCATGCATTGTTTTTGATGAAATCTTTTGAAGTGTTTAGATAAAATAGATCTCTTGACATTTATCAATCAGCTAGGGGTTTTTGGCTCCCCACATTTTTCCTTTACTTCTTTCTGCAGAATTTGTACTTTACAATCTGTGATTGGGGTATAAATTTGCATCTAGATTTTTTAGCAATGCCACCTGCCATCACCAGTCTATTCCAAGGGAAGCTGTATAAACTTTTCTAACAGATCTTTCCTTTGTTTTGCCTATTAAATTATTTTGATTCCCCCACCACATATGCCCACATACACACAAGCACACTTGTATTATCAAACCCTTGCATGAGTCAATTTAAATCACTCTTCAAGTGAGCCAAGAGAAGGAAGCTGTAATATTTGAGTCACAGATTTTCTTGTTACTCAAATGGCAATAAAAGTCTTTTTATTATGGATTTATGGTATTCAGCAGATTTTTATGGGAAGAAATTACTGGCTAGAATCTCAATTTATTTATAAATCTATGAATATGATTTAGGTACATAAATCTAGAGCTAAAACTAAGCTCAACTTTGAATATTCCCCATTTATGAAGTAGCTTTATTAAATCAGCTGCAAGTTACATTTTTCGCATATTGTTTTAGGAGTGTGATCACACTCACCATGATCATATTTTAATTTATAACTACATTTTTATATAGAAAAAAAACCCACTTTTATCTATCCAATTATTCTTCTTTCTTGCCTTTTTTTAGGCAAACAATAATTTTTGAAGGACTCAAGTTTTACCTTGGTAGTCTAACAATCAGAATATATGTGATGCAAAGTTTTAAACCAGATTCATTTCACAATTTTGGACTAGGCAATCAGTTAATATTAAGATTTCTTTATTTTGCAGTTTCTCACCAGATTCTGAACTGTCAGAGATCATCAGCAAACTATGGAATATGGATGATAACAAGTGCTTCCCAGGAGAAGACTATGCACTTGATTTACAAGGTAAAGAGAAAAGATAAAATAAATTATAGTGCTAAAAACATGTTCTTATGCCAAAAGCTTTGGTTAAAAATAATGCATAACACAACAAGGTGGTCTCGGGCTTTCATGCCTCTGTCGGGCAAGTGTGTTGGTAGCAAGGCTTAAACTATGACATATGGGTCCCTGCAGGTCTCAGGGGCTACCAACGCCCATCCCAATTTTTTTTATTAAAAATGTGCTGCTATTGAGGTTTTAAAATTTTGTAAAAAAATTTTGTTTGAATGAACTAACATTATAATGTATGTGTCATTGTACTCTCAGGTTAAAATGACTTCAACTAGGAAATGTTTTCACCTGTTATGATAGAAAAAGACTGAAGTGATCACCTTTTTCACCACAAATTTTCTCTGCAGGGATACTTTGAAAATAAATTGTGACTTTGATCTTTGCTTTTCTTCTTCTAAGTTCTAACCATTGGCCCAGATTATAAGATATTATAAAACAAGATTTCAGAAAACTCAAGTGCTTTTCTGGCAATTTTTATACTGGCATTTTTTAAAAACATTTGTCAAAAAATGTATGTACATTCTCTAAATGTCTCTAAACCCAACTTCAAATTCATGGAATTCATCCAATTATACTCTATAAAGTGTAATTAATTTTCGATAGCAATTTTAAATGTTGAAAAAAAAAATCTAGAAGACCACATTACATTTAAGTCATCTTATGCTTTGATGTGACCGTGCCATTTATCAGGCAAAGATATTAAGAAATCAATAAAAAACTTCCCCAGATTCATAATTTTTTCTTAAGTTTAAGATTTGTATTTGAGACCTTATGATGCAAGCTGTGGCTTTGACTAGTTGAAAGGTTTTTTATGACACACTAGTGGGGCTTTGAGTTAACAAATAAAATGTTACTATTTTGTAGAATTTATAATCATTTAGTTTTTTTTTTTTTTTAATCTTTCAAATGAATCTTGTGACATTAAAGGCTACAATGCTTGCAAAAAAAAAAAAAAAACAAGAGCTCAGAATGCCATCTTGCTATGGTAGACCAACAAGTAAGCTATGATAATTATCATTTGAAAGTCAGCATGTGCACAATGCAGTAGGCCTAGAGTGATAACTAGCTTACCGTGTCGGCAATAGATCAAGAAATCAAAGGTTGGTTTTTGGAGTTGCAGCCGGGCCTTCAAGTCAGCCCCAGATCAAAGTAATTTGAGATGCCGCCAATGTCTAGTTTTGACACTTTATGAATGGTGATGTGCGTACAAACTGCCAGACGTTTACAAAAACTAACTTGATACTGCATTTTTTCATACCACATTTATCTTATAAATACTAGCCATGATGTTTTGTGCTAGATCAACTTTGAAAAATCCCATTAGATCTGCACACCAAATAGTTACTATATCTAATGCACTGAAGCCTAGCCACCTTCCATCCAATCTAAACACTCTCTTTCTCTCTCTCTCTCTCTCTCTCTCTCTCTCTCTCTCTCTCTCTCTCTCTCTCTCTGCGTGTCTCGGTCTCAGTCTTTTCTTAAATTACTCAGTTTTAAAAATGTTATTTTCCTCTTTAGTCGTTAGCGTCGATGTGGATTTTTTTTTGTCAGGCAATGTTCTAATGTTTTCTTTGTCCAGTATCTCTCTCTCTCTCTTTCTCTCTCCCTCTCTCTCTCTCAGTTTCATCTTTTATCATTCTGAATGTCCCTCAGTAATTCTCACTCTTTCTCTTCTTATTTCTCTCTCTCTCTTTCTCTTTTATCACTCTGTGATTGTCTCTCAGTAATTTTCACTCTTTCTCTTCTCTCTCTCACTTTCTCTAAGTTTCTTTTTTATCACTCTGTGAGTGTCTCTCAGTAATTCTCACTCTTTCTCTCTTTTTTTTTCTTTCTCTCTCTCACAAGATCCAGGACATTTCTAATTTCGCTACACTCTTAATTTTATTTCTTGATGTATAATGAAAATTTGATAATGGTCCTAGAGATCTAATTTAGGCTTTAGTCAAGGCTTCAGCCTACACAGACATGAATACATTGTAGGCCGACATGACTTGCAGGGATCTCTGTAATTTTAAATAGAGCAACACCAAAAAATTTCATGTTTTCTTTTATTTAATATATAATGGGTCACACTTTTAAGCCTTACAGAGATTCTGTAGACCTGTTTCACATAGATTTTCTTTTTTTTTCATGTAGACCTTTATTGAATGAGCTAGATTTTGAATTTTATACACTGTGGTGCACCTTTAAAAAAATTCATCATCCAGGCCCTAAGCCTACAGGTCTTTAAGGCTTGATAAATGGTGATATTGGACTAATGGCAGTGTGTAGGGAGATACTTTCTTGCATCTTTAGAGTCGAAGATGCATTAATTATCCTCTGATTTTATACTCAAATGTTATGGAATGTCTATGGTTGAGTATATAATTAGGGTGTAACAATGGTTTATCCATGTGCATTTAATTGTATACTGGCATATTCCTGTGAGACTTTCTAAATTCCTGTGAGTAGAGGTGAATATTCCTGTGAGAACAATTTGGGGTTGGCAGGTCTGTATAAAGCTTATATCTTATAAAGAGGAAAAGCAAGAGTCTCTCCATTGAGACCAAGCTTTAGATTTGCATGAAATAGGCAACATGGGAAATATTTCAAGCATGAACGAAATCCTCAAAAAGGCACTCCATCTAACACACTAATGAATGAAAATACAAGATGTTAGTTCCTGTAAATTAAAAATTCTGGTCCATTCCTGACCATGGAAGTCAAAGAGCTTTTTACTGAAGTTCCTGGTTTCACACACTCCATTGTATAGGTAAATAATACGAGGGATGTCCGAAAAGAAACAAGAGTGCTGCAGTATCGGGATGCGAAAGGTGTGATCCTCTTAGACATTTTGCCACAGGGTCAGTGTATCAGTGCTGCCCGATACTGCAGCACTCTTGACCGCCTTAAAGAAGCAATTCGTCGCAAAAGACCTGAGCTCTTGAGAAGGGGTGTTGTGCTTCAGCACGATAATGCGATCTCTCATTCAGCAAACCTTACACAGCAATGGCTGCAGCGCTACGGTTGGGAAATTCTTCCTCATCCTGCCCACAGTCCAGACCTGGCACCCTCTGACTTTCATTTGTTTGGACCCTTGAAGCGCCATTTAGGAGGCATGGCTTTCGAGACAGAAGATGAGCTCATCAGTGAATTGAGGAATGGTTTGATAATCTTGACGTTGATTTCTTTCGAAGTGGGTATCAATTCGCTGCTGTCGCGCTGGCAAAAATGCATCGATCTCCATGGGGATTATGTTGAGAAGTAGTGGAAGAATCTGTGTGAGTTTCAAATTTATCTGATCAAAACTCTTTGAGTTATGCCCCTTTTTCTGTTTCTTTTCGGACATCCCTCGTATCTACGAAGAAATCTTCTTGAAGTTGAAAAACTTCATTTAACAATCTAATTAATATTATAATATAGCATTTTAAAATCAAAATATAAATCCATAACAGCAAGATTTTCAGAGAAACAATCAGTACATCATAGATTATCATTATCTTCTCCATCCTGCACCCACCTTCATTCTTGCTTTTATTAAATACATGTACTTTTAAGCAATATCTGGAGGAGTGCCCCCACCCCCTTTTAATTTTAAAGATATTATAGATCTTGATGTAGATCTTTGAAAATTGGGTCATTTTACGTACACTTCAGTAAACATCTGCACCCACCTTCATTCTTGCTTTTATTAAATACATGTACTTTTAAGCAATATCTGGAGGAGTGCCCCCACCCCCTTTTAATTTTAAAGATATTATAGATCTTGATATAGATCTTTGAAAATTGGGTCATTTTACGTACACTTCAGTAAACATCTATACATCTCTGCTAGGTCGATGTTTTCATCTGAACAAGCCATGGATAAAAAGATGAGAAATTTTTATTTTTATTGATATATGGTGTGATTGGGTGGGAACTTACAAAACTACAATTGAAAGAGGGTGAAGTTGTTGGAGTTAAATAGAACAAAAAGGCAAAATCTTGTTTTTATAAACTTTAGTTTATCTTAACACTGACAGACCTTTACTTCCTATTTAGACCTTTTTCTAAACCTGTTTTTTCAATCTTGTGACACATAATTCTGGCTAGGAAATATTATTGAGATATAATTTATAACATAACATTATAAGAACAATGTAATTATATTATAACTATGCTCTCTATACTTTTTAGGTTATGTTTGTAATGCAAGGGAGGTTGGAGATGACTATGCTGGCAGGTCTCTCTTTGAGTATGTAAATGAGGAAAGTGTGTTCAGTCGCCCAACTTACAAAGGTAATTACATGAGTTCTTGAATTTTATAATATAATATACATATTGTGACCAATTTTTTTGTATGCAATAAATGTGTAGCTACTAGAAATTTCGAAAAATGAGTTTAGTGAAGAGTTTCACTGAAAATATTTGAATGTTTAATCACAGAGCTAAAACAGTATGTGTGTGTGTGTGTGTGTGTGTGTGTGAGAAGTCCTAAAATATGTTTCCAACAAATTTCTGTACATAAAGAGCTAGTTATGTCTTATCCAGTTTGTGTGTCTGTTTGTTTTTAATTTTTTTATTTTTATTGAAAGCTATTAGATGCAAGCACAGTTAGATGATTTTTTTTGTGAAACTGATATAGATTGTTTCCAAAGAATGATCAAGCTAATAAACAAGGATGGAAATTTAATAAAGCCCTGTATAAAGGAAAAGTATCCATCTATATAAAGTATTACAAGAAGTTATATTTTATCTCTGTCTCAGCTTTCAGAGCACTATTGGATAACTATGAAATGGACTTGGGAGAAGAAGAAGAAGTGACATGGGAAGAGAGGAAAGAAAATCATGAGTTCCTAACAGCAATCATGGAGACTGAGGTGATGAAAGAAGCACACAGGTATCTGGTTTCCAAAGGTGTGGCACCAGAAGATGAAGGCAGGTTTAAAGGCCTGTTACATGGCATCTGGTTCAAAATGTTCAGGAGAGGTGGAGCCAGGTGATTTTATCTGATGTTACTTGGGTCAGAGAGATCAGATCAGAGCAGAAGTCATTGTCAAAAGAATCAATTTACTTATTGAAACAAACAATAGAAATTTCATATTAGATAAACACCAAGCCTTTTCAGAATTTTTAAACTTATGGCTTCAAACTGAGTGGTCTTTGAAAGATTCTCTTCTCCAGCTGGTAATATATTTTTAAAACTTGCTTTGTTTGGTATCATTTGTCGTGAGACCACCCTGAATAAATGAGATTTTGAATATTTCAAACCACTGAATCAGCCTGAAACTTCTTTTGTGAGCTTTATCATAATGAAGAGCTATAGAGCTTACTCAATACTCAGTAAAGATATCGGATGTTTCATCTTTAAAAAAAAAATTAAAAAGAAGGGAAAACCCTCTCAAAATTTTTTTTTTAATTGAAAGTTTCACATGCAACATCTGACTCAGTAGAACTGGTCTATGTCATCTTAAGCTTAATATTCAAGGATCACTACCATGTAAATTTTAAAGGCAGTAGACTTTTTGTAGAGTGTAAAAAATGTGGTAGTAGTTCCTGATTCACATTATGAAGAAAAGATTGTAATAATGAGACTTACTTCTGATTAGCTAAAAACAGTAGGAGCCAAACAGATTAACACGTTCCAAAAAGTCTAGTTTTACTCAATTATACATCTGCTGTTAAATTTTTCATATATTTATTATCCAAAAGGCTTGTTTTAAGGCAAAAAAATTTGCTTTCTAATTTTACTAAAAAGTTCACTTGAGTTTTAATAAGTAAAGGCTCCTCAATAAAAATATTTGTCACTTGTCTTCATGTTATCCACAGCAAAAGAACTTCAAACTGTCAGAAAACATGATTAAAAAAAAAAAAGAAGCACTTGAGAAATTCCTGTCTGTGATGTGAAAAATCACTCACAAGTTTATGTAAATTTATCATGGGCATGAGGTGTAGGGAAAGGATTTCTCAAGTGATCTTATAACTTGCAAATAGTTTTAAAAAAAGATGCACAGTCTGAGGATGAAATAGAAAACAGGCCTCACATGCAGCAAGTCAGTCACTTTTAAGTTCTGTAGTTTTTTCCTTCTTAATCCTTACTTCCAATTCAGAAATAAAATGGCATTGGTTTTGGTTTTTGCCTAGATGACAAATGAATAATGGAAAGAGGGCAAGAATTTAGACAAAAACTGATAGGTGGGTAGATAGGAATTGCATTATTACTTCTTCATGATCTACATGATATACTTCATTGTTTTAACCATATGCAATAACTTTTGATCATCATGTATGTTTGGGATAAAAGTTGATTGGAGCATATTGACCGAAAGAGAAATTCAGCTGAGTTACATGCATATAATACACTTGCGCAGCCATGATTGAAGAGAAGTAGGTTTTGAAAAAATGTATCATTTTAGGTATTTGCTTTATCTACTGTATCAGATGTTTGATGATTTTAAACAAGATTTAACTGTCTATAGGTATATAAAAATTATTTATTTTTTATTTTGATTGCTTTCAGTTCACCAAACTCTTGCAGTTTTGAGCACGTTTTTGTTGGTGAAGGTCGAGGAGAAGAAATGATTGGTATGCATAACTGGTTGCAGTTCTACCTGCAAGAAAAGGCTGGCAATATTGATTACCATGGATATTTTCGAAGAGAGACTGTGAGTTAAAATATTTCAAAATGCTGAACTGTGTTGCATTGTAAATTGCGAGTTTTGGATCAGACAATGTCTTGAAAATGTAACCATCACTATGACAATTCTTAATATTTCACATTATTAAACAATGACATTCTCTCAGACAAGCTGAGAGAGTGGGGGAGGAGAGGCAGTAAATAGCGAACCCACCCTGAAATCTGCATGTCCTCTCTCGCACAGATACAAGCCTGTCACTAGAGCCCTTGCCTGAAATCAACTTGTGAAAAAAGGTCATGAGCACAAAAATCAAATCTTAACATTGGGTGACTAACTATGATTCATTTTATTTGGTTATTGTTATCTACATAGGATGTCTTCGTGTATTCAATAAAGTTATTTCTTAAGTGCCATATTTACTGCAAAATGTCACTGTGTAATAAATGTTGATATGTGTAAATAAAACCCTTATCACTTGTTTTGTTTTTACAATAGCATTTTATGATAACCTTGAGAAATTAGCACCTAGATGACCATGTGTATTGCTAAAATCCAAAGTGTTCACATTACAGTAATTTGTCTGCTGTTCTTACTGTTTATGAAGTGCCTCCTGAACAATCTTAGATATAATCATTTATGCGCAGCCATCTCTTTACTACTATTGCTCCCACAATGTGAACTCATTGATTGATATACAGTTACTATTCTACTCTGTGTATGATTTATTTGCAACACTTGGCTAACAGATATTGTTGCGAGGGTGTACAAAAATTGACACATGCAGTATACCTTTTTAAGTCACCAGAAATTGTAAGCTATTGTGATGGTACTGTAATATTTTGAAAATTAGTTTCAAATACAGAAATTGAATTTAAAAAAGCTAATGATTACTGTTCAACGTTCAAGGCTTCATTACGACGCATTTCTATCAAATGATAAATCTAGAAAAAAAAAAGCAATTGTGATATGTTTAATATTTTTGATACTCTGTAACTTGAGCAGAGATTTCATATGCCCTTTCAAGCTGAGATTGAATAATAAGCCCTCTCTCTCCTGTCCCACCCCAGATTCGAGATGATGAGATTATAAGGCTCCTAGGAGTTCAGTTCTCATGGAAAGGTATTCGTGGTAAGCCAATGTGCAGTGTGTTCATTGGTTCTAGCCCCGAGTTTGAGATTGCAGCATACACTGTGACCCTTCTTCTGGACCGTGATGGCAAGCTTGATGTGCAGCTTGGCGAGTATGAAGTAGAGCTTACAGTCCATAGCTATGGCTCCAGCAAATACAAGAAGCTGGGAACAGCATACATGGGGGCTGCACGCTTTGACCACTATGCTCGTCAGAAAGGATGGCACTCTTAAGTGATGATCATGCAGTGGAAAACAGTGTGCTAGGCTGTGAAACAGCTCCCTATTAATTTTTTTTCTATGCTTTTATATTTAAGGTGATTTAGTGTATTCATACAATACCAAGAAATTTTAAAAATCTTTTATAATACCCTCTTTAATAATCTTTCTTTCTGTTAATACACAACTACATTAAAAAAAAAAAAACTTTGATTCAAAAGCCTTTTTCCAGCTTTTGGGACTAGAACAAAAATATTTTTATCCCTATACTATTGATTAAAAAAAACTTTTCAATTTTGCACAGATATTTTTTACGAAAAAAAAAAAAATTAAAAACCAATAACATGGCTGGTAATGGGAATTTTTTTTCCCCTTTAGGCCTAAGACACATATGAAAATTAACAATTTAAAACAAAACAAAAGAAAAAAAATTATATTGCGCTGTTACCTTTCCCCTCCCTCAAATTTATTTAATGTTGTCACAGAGACAGACCATTTTCAAAAGCATTTCATGGTATTTTAATATAAATGTCACATTAGATTTTGACATGTATCTGATGAACAATTAATGACAAGGATAGTTGTGGTATTCACAAAATGCCAGATGTTCTTTTGCCTCATTATCATTTTGATACATTTCAAAGAGGTAACTCATAGTTAGGCATTTTTGTATTTTGTATTTGAAGTACTGTGACACTGTTGACCATGAGATTGGATACCTGCATTTGTCTGTTCTTTTTTATTCATGGCAGCCATGCCTCTTATTTAACTGAAACAAAATGGTTCAGATTTTATTTAGGAATAATTTACCAATCTATCTTCTATCCTTGTGTTTTTCTAATTGGTCAAAACTTTTTTTCCCCTCCTATATATGGAAAATTTTATCTTGGCGTGGATATTTTTGTTCATTCTTCTTTCATTAGAGGGTTAAAATATGCCAATAGCTAAACTTTTTTTGTTTGTTTGTTTTGAGAAATACTAATACTGAATATTGGGATCACAAAAAGAGTTTAATATCTCACTTTTTAAAATCATTATAGCTTGTTGGAAAATCTGATTTCTTCAAGCAATACTGAAAGAAAATCAGGACAGATTTAGCCTTTTGATTCTCTTGATTCCTCTTTCCAGTGCTTCTAGTTTTACTCCTTTTTGTGGATTTCCATATTTTCAGTTTTCAGCAAGATGTTAAATGCTGCCCTATAGATATTTCATTTCTTCAGAGTAGAACAAAATATAACTTAAGTGCCTCCAATTGACTTCATATGAATCCTTTTAAAAATATTTTAGGGGGAGCATGCCCCCAGACCCATTGTCCAGCACCTGGCAAAAAATCCGTGGTTATCTTCATTTGTCACTGGAAGCTCTGCTTTCTTTCTTCATAGCTAATGTTTTTATTTTGGAAAAAACCAACATACATAAGGATTGCAAGATTGTTTTTGTTGCTATTTACACCATGCTGTATTGTTGAAATGAAAAAGTCAGATGAAAATAAAAAAAATCAGCAAAATGAATTATAAAAAAAGATTTACAGTCCCCTGTCAGTCAATATCATAGTGATTTAGCTTGTTTACATTTAAACCATCTTTTTACTTTTCTATGAAACTTACGAGGAGGTTAATATTAAAGGAATGTCATTTTGGTTTGAACTGGTTATTATGAAAATAATCTGTGTTCAGTAATGATTCTTTTCTTGTTTACATTAAGTTTGTCATCTCAAAATATGACCAGCTTTTTTTCTAAAAATTTGTCCATGCACAATGAATCAATCAACATTTATAGTGTTATTATATTTCAATCATACTCTGAGAATTGTATCACAGTTAATGTGTTCAATTATGTGCTTAACTCCGGTGATTACCTGCTTCTCAATAAAATCAAATAGCAAGGGAAAAAAAAAAGGACAAAGAAAGAAATGTTTGCATGAATGTTATTTTATCAAGGTCCTGCCAACTTCATCATCCCACTGATGTCTTTTTTTTTTTATTGGTGCTTAATGAGACTTTAGATGCCTGGCAGTGGCACAAGTTTTTGGTCACTCTCATCAGATATTTAAGTGATTTCACATTGAAAAAGGACGCTCATCTGTCATTTTAGATTTCTGAAATTGTGATCTATGAAGCCATGTCTCAAATAGTTTGATTTGAGGCTGCAATGAACATAGTTGTGCTTATCTATATTTCAACCATGTTTATGAACTTCACCATGTGTAAGAGAATTCCAAATTTTAAAATATGAGTCAACATTGATTTTGTTGAGAGAAAGAGGATTAATAACAAGAAAGGGGCATAGATACATTTATTTTACATGGAACAGATGGATTCAGGTTGATCATTTGGGATAGGAATGGATGGAAATGATTAGCATGTATGCTATGCTAAAAATTTCACTAATGTTTGCTCTCTATCAGTTTAATTCAATGTTTTGATACTCTTTTGTGAAGGTACATGTTACAAGTATCATTTTTGGAAGATATTTACAGTAATATTTTACTTGCTTAAAAGGCTCGAAAAGTTTAAATGGCTTTAGATTTGTGCAAATTTAAAAATTTATAGAATGGAATTTTCCAATTTTTTTTTGTGTGTGTTTTTTTAATTTAAACTTTAAAAATAGTATTCTTTTATAATTTTTAAGAGCAAATTGGGATTCATTTGCACTGGTTTCACTGGTTTAAATGGCTTTAGATTTGTGCAAATTTAAAAATTTATAGAACGGAATTTTCCTTGTTTTTTTTTTTTGTTTGTGTTTTTTATTTACATTTTAAAATAGTATTCACTAATAATTGTAAAGAGCAACTTGTGATTCACTTGCACTGGTTTCATTAGAAACTGGGGCGATCAAACTGAACATATCCTAAAGATGAACATGAAAATAATGCATAAGGATAACTAACAGAGAATACCGATTCAAACATGATGTTGATTTTAAAAAAATTCTTTTCTAACTCTTGATCATTTTTTTGTTTTTTTTTCTTTCTTTTTTCTTCTTTTGTTATTGTTGTTATTACTACATATATAGATATGTATTGTTCAGATGGTGATATTTAAAAAAAATGAAATGAAGTGCAAATCTATATGAGATTACAAGG
>BLXT01005568.1:15307-32852 GCA_019648995.1 Plakobranchus ocellatus
TCTCGGAGCATTGACAAAGTTTTAGTTTTTCCTTGATGTCCGCTATGTGCGATTTGAACTGCTTTATCTTGAAGACTGAATGGTGGTACAATCCTTCTTTCTTTTAGGATCAGTCCAGTCTCTGTACGGATAGTTCATGTGCACAACGATTCAATGTGTCATACGTTTGTTTTTCAAGTGACTGGAAATTCGATGTTTGAGTCCAATTTCCTATTTTAATGGCTGTGATTACTGCCTGTAGTGTTCTGTCTTTGAGTGTTTCTGACTCTATGTTTTCTAGAGTCATTGCTTTTGGAATACTATTATATGCGAGATGATTCACATACTCTTCTGCAATTTTCTGTTCTCTTGAGCCTGGCTTTGTGCTTTTATTGGGATGTCTGCTCATGTAATCAGCTGGGTTTTCTTTACCAGGCTTGTAGTTGATGGCCATATTGTAGGCTTGCGTTCTCATGACCCATCTTTCGATTCGCGCCGGCGGTTGGATCTTTGGGCTTCCAAATAGTGATACTAGAGGTTTATGGTCAGTATAAACAGTGAATCTTGGTGCTCCAAATAGGTAGATGTGAAAATGTTCACATGCCCAGGTCACAGCTAAGGCTTCGCGCTCTGTTTGGGAGTATCTCTGTTTTGTTTCTGTCAATGACCTGCTTGCTATTTGGACAATTTGAGGTTTTTCTTCATCAGTTTGAGTGAGGATGGCTGATATTCCCACCGGACTTGCATCTACATAGACTTGTGTGTCTTTGTTTGGATTGAAATAGCACAAGGTGATGTGATTTTTAAGTTTTGACTTCAGGATTCCTAATGCTTCGTCATGCTTCTCAGTCCATTTGAACGCTGTGTTTTTCTGTGTCAGCCGTCTGAGTTCATAAGTGAGTGTGGCATAGTCAGGAATGACGTGTGCCCCACAGAAATTCATCATCCCCAATAGGCTTCTTACTTCACTTGTGCAGGTTGGGGTTGGCATCTCACAGATTTCTTGCAGTTTGCCTGGACATGGTTTGAATCCTTCTGCCGAGAAAATTTGTCCTAGAAATTCTATTGAGGGTTCCATAAATTCACATTTCTTTTGTTGAGTGTCAGGTTTTTGCTTCTGAGTCTTTCCAAAACTTTTCTGAGGTTTTGACTGTGCACTTCCTTGCTCTTGCCATACACCAGGATATCATCACTTACATTGATTACTCCTGACAGGCCATTTAGTGTCTGTCTGATGACTTCTTGGAAGATTTCTGCTGCACTGTTTATTCCAAAATTTAGTCGTTTGTAGCGGTACAATCCTCTGTGTGTAGCAAATGTGGTGATGTAGCGTGACTCTTCATTTAGTTCAAGTTGGTGGTACCCTTGGTTTAGGTCAAGTTTACTGAAGTATTTTGCATCTGCTAGAGTTGTTGATAGTTCATTCAGAGTGGGTGTGCTATGTCTTTCTCTTCTGATTGCAGTGTTTGGTGCTCTCATGTCAACACACACTCTGATTTCATCTGGATTTTTGGGCTTAGGTACTATGACGAGAGGACTAACCCAAGGTGTAGGTCCTGTCGCCTTCTCGATGACACCCATTTCTTCTTCTTTGTCATGGTATTTGTCTAACTGTTTCCTGATGTGGAATGGAATGCGCCTGTATTTCTGAGCCACAGGTTGTATCGTTTCGTCAATATGTAGCTTCACTTTGTGATCTTGCAGTTTTCCTAATCCACTGAAGACATCAGAAAATTCATCTGTTATATCTTCTTTCTGCAGTTTGTTGACTGCTTTCAGTAAGCCTAGTGCTTGACATGTATTCCATCCAATGATTGTGATTTCTGTTGTCTTGACAACTACAAAAGATACAATCCTGCTTGTGTCTTTATACTGGACTTTGGCTTGAAGTTTCCCAACAACTTCCAGTGGTTGACTTGAAGAAAAGGGAAAAATCCTGTTCATGCATGGCTCCAGTGCGGGTTGAGTTGGTAGAGCATTGTAGACTTGCTCTGGCAGTATGTTTACACTTGCACCTGAGTCAGCTAGTATTTCTGTATGTCTGCCACTGATTTCAATTTCAAAGACCGGCATATCCTTTCTACTAATGGCTGACATGAAAACATAGTCATCCTCAGATGCCGATTCATCTTGGATGGTATGCACATGCTTTCTGAAGTTGAGTTTCTGTTTAGGTTTAGTTTTGACCTGTCTGGGCTGTGTGGTCTTCGACTTGCAGACTGATGCAAAGTGATTTGCTTTTCCGCATGAGTTGCATGTCTTGTTGTATGCTGGACAATTTTTCTGCCCACCTTCATGTGGCCATTTTCTACCACAATTTCTGCAGTTTTTGTGAGTCAAGGGCTTCTCGTGATTTTGATGATGTTTAGGTCTCTGTTTAGCTAGGCCAAGCTTATTTACTGTTGTGAATTCTTTCTCGACTTGTTGAGCATGTTTCTGTGTCAGTTCGCAGGTTCTAGCAAACTGCAAGAGATTGGTAAGAGTTATGTTCGGGTTGTTCAATCCTTTTTCCCTTACCTTTGAGGATCTACAGCCAGCTATTATTTGGGACTTGATCTCCTCCTCGGGGTTTGTGAATTCACACGATGGTGCGAGGTGTCACAGTGCTGTGTAAAAATCATCAATGAGTTCAGTGGTTTGACTCATGCGTCTGAACTGGTATCGCTGGATTTCTTTGTTGACTTTAGGGTTGAAGTGCTGATTCAGAGCAGAAACTAATTTATTGAAAGGAGATTCATCTCCTATAGCTTGTAATTCTGAGTCTGGTAATGCTTCAACTATGTCATTCAGATCGGGTCCAGCATAGGTGAGGAGCAGAGCCTTTTTCCTAGCTTCATTAGTAATGTCGTATGCTACAAACAAGTTGTTTTTTAGTCTAGATACCCATTTTGTCCATCTAACAGCGATGCCATCTGATCTGGTGTCAAATGGAGGGTAGCTTGGCAGCTGGGCAAAAGCCATGCTGATGGTAATTAGACTTGGCACTTTCCTCTTAGGAATCTAGATTCTAATCAAAACTAGGTTAGATCTGGCCTCTGGTCTGAGCGCCTTGAATCTAGATCACCAAAATCTAAATTTATATTGGGCAACCTGCAACTTACTAGGGTGCTAGATCTAGTAGGCCTTTTGAGTGTAGCATAAATGCATTGATTGAGTATATGATTTCTTTTTTCTCTCGTCGCCAATGTGATGAATAGACGGACGTTACGGCAGACAGGTGAGCAAACACGTGGAGATCGCCATGTTGGGTGCAACAAGTACCTTTTTATTTTTTTATTACAAGGGACGTAACAACGTATATTTTCATGGCTAAAATAGAATACCGGGAGTTACCTCCATTTGACCATTACAGAGGCCTGACTTGCACTAGCTTATTAAGCTGCTTCTTGTAATCATCCATTCTAAACTTAAAATTTTTGGAACTGATTGGAAACAAAAATTGATGAACTTGGAGAGAGAGCCGAAGTTATTATATCTACCTTGCTTAGGTGTATCCTTGTGTAAAATATGTAGAATGTAGGTTTGTGTTCTCAAAGACAGTTCTGATTAAAAAAAAAATAAATCTGATACAAGAATGTAAACAGTATGACCTGAAAAATTCTATAACCGCTCTCCAGCGCATGGGTTTTAACAATATTGCTATGTTGATTTGGAATATGAATTGGTTCGAACATGAAATAAAAAATTTGCAACTTTGTCTGCTTGTAGAAAGCTTCAAGCAAAAAAATGGATTTTTCAAGCCATCAAAGGAGAATTCACACCTCACAAAAATTGGACATACTCATGTCTTCTCTCATCTTGAATTATGTTTTGCATTTTATTGCATGTCCTATGTGCAGGTACAACACTAAGCTTCCTTTTGTCATTTTTTTCTCACCATACGACCTATGTCAGTAAATGTGGCCGACAGAGTATTACTACCTATTAGAATATGAAACACTGCAACTGCAGAAAATATTATCTAAAGAAACATAATCATATAATCTTTTGTAGATAGAAATATATTGTTGTTACCTCCCATTGACTTTTAACCAAGCAAAGTGCTACACCTGCAACAAGACAAACATTTTTTTTTAGTGTAGGATTTTTTCAGCAGTATATTTTCCCCTTCTTGGGTCGGTGCAACAGGTCGATCAGATAAATCAAATTGATCAGTTAGTCCTTCCCCATAAGACAGAACAGAAAGTCAGCAAAAAGCCATAGCCATTGTTACTCCTGAAGCTGCCAATATGCAGTTTATCTAAAACACAGCACCAAGTTCAAGATCTGAATAATGTAGATCTATATAGATACTAACTGTTTCCATTTCCTTGATGAAAAAAAAGTATAAAAATTCTGCACTTCCTGAAACAAATAAACAAACTATGGATAATGAAAAAATACCAAGATATCCTCGGTATTGTATTTGTGCCTTTTCTGAATGCCCCAATTGAATGTGCTAGATCTGACCTCTCATATCGTGTGCAAGCTAAAAACTTACCAAAGTTAAGTCTAACAGTTTGTTGTTAATGAAAGATAGTTTTTTCCCGAGTCTAATGAAGGACGAGAGACATTGCTACTGGAGAAATTTTTTAAAAAATTCTATTGTCTTCTCCTCCTTGATAGAAATTAAATCTTAAAGACCATTGTGGCTACAGTTTTTTTAATAACATCTAAATTATTTCTTTAAAAAAATACAGCAAATGAAACTTTGATAAATTAATCTCTGTAAAAGCATCGCATGCCTATTAAACATTATGGTTGAGATATTTTTTTTGTAGCAAGAGAATAAATCTTGAATGGCTAAAAATATTCATCATGTACCTTTAAACTTACTGTTATATAAAAAGTGAAGCTTATCAAAAAGAAATATTACTTGCAGGATGATTGAATTCTTACCGCTGTACATTTGATTTCAACAAAAACACTTTTGCAGCGAATTTTTTTCTGAAAGCTTTGGTTGAGAGAGAGTCCTGTAAATTTACAGAAAAGAGAAACAGATTTTATTAAAAGTGTGGAATTTGTGCTTGATAAGAAAATTTAAGTTTAACAATTACTTATTTCAGATGGTATTTTGTAATCATAATCTGTATACTTATTGTTTTCTTACACAGTCCATAAGGTGATAAGATGACTTATTTTGTCAGTATTTGTTTAGGGAAATTTATATATTCGATTTTGCATTGTCATTGTTAGAACACAAGAGCTATATCACAGTCAGGAGGCTTTTTTTGTGGGCTAATTCTCAATTTCAACTAAACACAGTGACAGGCTAAACTTCACCACATTCCCATGTGCATTAACTGCAAAGCCAATCCTCTGTCTTGTTAGTTTTTCTTCATCCTTTGACTATTGGTAGCAGTATTTATTGTGTTACTTTCAGCGCCCTCCTCTCCCGTCCAATCCCTTCTTTCCTTTTTACACTGATACAGCTGTTTTTCGTACAACCAGTGGCTCCAGTAGATCCTGGCCTAACTATTCTGATTTTCACATATGGAGTGATCTGAAGCAAAGCATTGTTTGTTAACAAACCTAGTTTTGAGATACAGCCCAAAAATCTGGAAAAAATACAAAATTAAAAGCTTAAATTAATCACTTTTATCTCATTTTATTTCTCTTTTCTTTTGTTTTCAAAAAGCCACAGCGCTGGTTCTAGACAAGTTAAATGAAAAATTTTAATTGCATTTTGATCAACAACATCTAAGTAATACAAAGTATTCAAATTTCAATAGTTTTAGTTGGTGACATGTGAAGGTTTTGCCCAGTTCATGATAGACATTACTTTCAAAGCTACCATGTGCTCAGACATCAAGATTTGCTTTTGTTCTCTATCCAACTTTCCTTCATTGCCAAACCCCTCGTATCCTTTCTCCAACTGTCTCACTCTCTTCTTCTCTCTCATCCATTAATCTCAGCCCACATAGTGACCCAGTGAGTGTAGATCATCACACAATGAAAGTCTGCTGGCAGACTAGGCCTTCAATAATTACCTGCCTTTATGGGATTAGTTAAAACTTATGTCCCTTTCCCTCATAGTTACAGTGAGCCTCAAATTCAATGAGCTCAGACCCATCAAGACCTTTGGCTGACTGAGGGATAAACAAATCCCTGGGTTTTTTTCCTCTTCCACCTTTGGGAGTTAAGAGCATTGTGTTTACATCACTGGGTCTGAAGTTCATTGTCCACTGATGGCTTAGATCAAATGTCGAAACCTGGAAAAGAAAATAAATAATCATGCGTTTTTTTTAAATGTTTTCTCTTGTCCTTTCTAAATTGGATTAATCAGGCTAAGTGCAATTTTCAAAGATGAACCACATTAATAGGACATTCACCTAGCTTAGAAACAGTCAGTCAGTAATTTTTTTTATAGATCTTGACAAATCTGTTCAGTATTTGTGATCTTACAATAAGAACTAAAGTTTATTAAACATTTTTTATACTGCAAAAAGGCTTTAGAAGACAATTTAGACCTACAGATTTATTCTGATGTTGGCCCCGGGAGGTACATGAAAGTTTTAAGAGGAGCATGAATTTCAAATATTAAAGAAACGTTTTTTTGTTTTTTATATACAGCCTCATTTCAACAGAAAATTAAAAAACAGATTTTTTCTTAGGCAGATGCTACCAGGGAATGTTTTCTTTAAATCTTTAAAAGTACATAAACTTACGATTCCTGTTTTACAACTATAGGACTATTGTGCAGGTCTTAGTGATCGCATGTGTGTGGTTGTGATTCATAATAATGAGTACGGTTGTCTGGCAGTTCATAATAGACCCCGGCTTTATGGAATGATCAGGCATAATTTAGACTAGAGTAAGAAAGACAGGCATGGAATACAAGGTGAAGTAGTGGGGAATAATATATAAGAAAAGAACACAACAAAATAGGCTTATTTCTCCATGTTTTTTTGCTCTGCAAGAGCATTTTTTGGGGGAGACTGATTTTACAGGGCATTAAAGATAAGAATATATTTGTTGTGCAAGAAAAAATGGACTTATTTTGTCAAGATATCTAATTAAATGAACTGATGATCTTAACGAAACAAATTTTGTGTCTACTAGAGATTTCATATAACCTTGTTTAAAAAATCAAAGAGTATTTTAGACATTTCACACAAATTTTGTCAGAGAATGTCCATTACAGAAGAGTAATATAAACAATCCGATAATTACAGGCCGTCACCAATTCCGAATGGGACAAAACTTGTTGGGCAGAATTGAGGCGGGGGAAATAAACACCCGCTCAGAGGGATAGGGAATGAAGAGAGTGACAAGAGAATGTCGCACAATTGCACCAAGGTGACCAGAGAGAACTAGTAGTAATCCAAATGTGTAGTTCGTATGAGGCTCATTGTTGTACTAAATTTTTAAAAATCTGATTCAGGATTTGTGTGAAATCCTTTCTTCTACCGCCTCATTGATTTGAGAGAAGAGTGAGAGAGGAGAACGAGATGAAAGAGAGAGAAAACAGCAGGAGGGAAGTGAGACAGGACAGCAAGAGGCAAGTGAGAAAGGACAGTGAGAGGCAGGAGGACCAGTGAGAGAAGGAAGAGAAAAGACAGTGCGAGGCAGGAAAGAGGCGACAGCAACAGGAAGGAGAGAGAGGACAGCGAGAGGCAGTAGCGAAAGGACAGTGAGAGGCGAAGAGGACAGGACAGCGAGAGGAAGAGGAGAAAGGACAGCACGAGGCAGGGCAGAGGGGACAGAGCGAGGCAGGCGGGAGATGATAGTGAGAGGCAGGAAAGACAGGACAGCAAGGGGAAGAAGAAAAAGGACGTTGCGAAGCAGGACAGAGGGGAAAGCTACAGGTAGGAGAGAAGACAGCGAGAGTCAGGAGAGACAGAGGACAGCGAGAGGCAGGAGAGACAAGACAGTGTCAGGCAGGAGAGACAAGACAGAGTCAGACAGAAGAGAAAAGACAGCGTAAGAAGAGACAAGACACTGTCAAACAGAAGAGACAAGACAGTGTCAGTCAGAAGAGACAAGACAGTGTCAGTCAGAAGAGACAACACAGTGTCAGACAGAAGAGACAACACAGTGTCATACAGAAGAGACAAGTCAGTTTCAGACAGAACAGACGAGACAGTATCAGACAGAAGAGAGAGGACAGCAAGAGGCAGCAGAGAAAGGACAGCTAGAGTAGGGAGAGAGAGGACAGCGAGAGTAAGGAGAGTCGGGACAGCGAGAGGGAGGAGAGACGGGACAATGATAGGGAGGAGAGACAGCACAGCGAGAGAGAGGAGAGACGGGACGGCGAGAGGAAGGAGAGATATGAAAGGGACAGGCAGGAGAGACAGGACAAGAGAGGGAGGAGAGATGGGTCAAGAGAAGCAGAAGAGACGGCACTACGAGGAGGAGGAGAGACGGGATAAGAAAGGGAGGAGGGACGGTACAAGAGAGGGAGGAGAAACGGGTCGAGAGGGAGGAGAGACGAGACAAGGGAGGGAGGAGAAACATGACAGCGAGAGGCAGGAGAGAAGGGGACAAGAGAGGAAGGAGAGACGGGACAAGAGAAGCAGTAGAGACGACACAAGAAAAGGAGGAGAGATGGGGCAGCGAGAGGGAGGAGAGATGGGACAACAGAGGGAGGAGAGACGGGACAAGAGAGGGAGGAGAGACGGGACAGCGAGGGAGAGGAAAGGATGGGACAAAAGAGGCAGGAAATTCGTGACAAGAGAGGGAGGAGAGACATCGAGAGGGACTTAAGGCGGGACAAGGGAGGCATGACAGACAGGACAGTGATAGGGAGGAGAGACGGGACAAGAGAGGGAGGAGAGACTGGACAAGAGAGGCAGTAAAGACGGGACAAGAAACGGAGGAGAGACGGGACAGCGAGAGGGAGGATGAGACGGAACAAGAGAGGGAGGAGAGACGGGACAAAAGAAGGAGGAGAAACGTGACAATTGAGGGCGGAGAGACGGGTCTAGAGAGGGAGGATAGACGGGACAAGTGAGGGTGGAGACACGCGTCACGAGAAGGAGGAGAAACGCGACAAGATGTAGAGGAGAGACGGTACAAGATTAGAAGGAGAGACGCGACGAGAGACGGAGGAGAGACGAGACAGCGAGAGGCAGGAGAGACGAGACAAGAGAGGGAGGAGAGACGGGACAAGAGAGGGACGAGATACGCGACAAGACACGGTGGAGAGACGGGACAGCGAGAGTGAGGAAGAGACGGAACAAGAGAGGGAGGAAAGACGGGATAAGAAACGGAGCAGGGATGGTATAAGAGAGGGAGGAGAGACGGGACAAGAGAGGGAGGAGAGTCGGGACAAGAGAGGGAGGAGAGACGGGACAAAAGAGGGAGTAATGATGGGAAAGAGAGGGAGAAGAGACGTGACAGGTGTGGGAGGGGAGATGAGACAACAGACGGGACAAGATAGTGAGGGGGGAGGAGAGAGGGGATAAGAGAAGGAGGAGAGACGTGACAATAGATGGGGGAGAGCCGAGACAAGAGAGAGAGGAGAGATGGGACAAGATGGGAGGAGAGACGGTACAAGAGATTGAGGGGAAACGGGAAAAGAGAGGGAAGAGAGAGGAGACAAGAGAGGGAACAGAGACAGGACAAGAGAGGGAGGAGAGACGAGACAAGAGAGGCAGAAGAGACGGAACTGCGAGAAGGAGGACAGACGGGATAAGAAAGGGAGGAGGGACGGTACAAGAGAGGGAGGTGAAACGCGACAAGAGAGGGAGGAGAGACGGGACAAGAGAGGAAGGAGAGACGGGAAAGAGAAGGAGAAGTGACGCGACAAGAGAAGGAGGGGTGACAAGACAAGAGACGGGACAAGATAGTGAGGAGGGATGGGACAAGAGAGGGAGGGGAGACGGGACAAATGAGGGTGGAGACACGCGTCAAGGGAAGGAGGAGAGACGCGACAAGAGATAGAGGAGAGACGGGACAAGATTAGAAGGAGAGACGCGACGAGAGACGGAGGAGAGATGAGACAGCGAGAGGAAGGAGAGACGGGACAAGAGAGGGAGGAGAGACGGGACAAGAGAGGGACGAGAAACGCGACAAGAGACGGTGGAGAGACGGGACAGCGAAAGTAAGGAAGAGACGGAACAAGAGAGGGAGGTGACACGGGACAAGAGAAGGAGGAGAGACATGACAATAGAGGGAGAAGAGACGGGACAAGAGAGGGAGGAGAGATTGGATAGGAGCGCGAAGAGAGACGGTGCAAGAGATTGGGGGGAGATGGGAAAAGAAAGGGAAGAGAGAGGAAACAAGAGAGAGAACAGAGACAGGGCAAGAGAAGGAGGAGAGATGGGACAAGAGAGGCAGAACTGCGAGAAGGAGGAGAGACGGGATAAAAATCGGAGCAGGGATGGTATAAGAGAGGGAGTAGAGACGGGTCAAGAGAGGGAGGAAAGGCGGAACAAGAGAGGGAGTAAAGACGGGAAAGAGAGGGAGAAGAGACGCGACAAGAGGAGAGGGGAGACGAGAAACAGACGGGTCGAGATAATGAGGAGGGGCAGGACAAGAGAGGGAGGGGAATCGGGACTATAGAAGGAGGAGAGACAAGACAAGAGAGTGACGAGAGAGGGGATAAGAAATACGGGATAAGAGAGAAAAGAGAGACGGATCTGCGATCGTGAAGATAGATGGAATAAGAGAGAGAGGAGAGTCGAAAAAAAGAGAGGCAGTAGGAAGGGACAAGAGAAGGACGCGAAAAAGGAGAGACGCGACAAGATTGGAAGGAGAGACGCGACGAGAGACGGAGGAGAGACGGGACAGCGAGACGCAGGAGAGAAGGGGACAGCGAGAAGGAGGAGAGACGGGACAAGAGAGAAAAGAGAGACGGGATAAGAGAGGGAGAAGAGGTGGGATAAGAGAGGAAGGACAGACAGGACAAGAGAGGCAGAAGAGATGGAACCGCAAGAAGGAGGAGAGACGGGATAAGGAAGGGAGGAGGGACGGTAATAGAGAGGGAGGAGGGACGGCACAAGGGAGGCAAGAGAATCGGGAAAAAAGAGGGAGGAGAGACGGTACAGCAAGAGGAAGGAGAGACGGGACAGCGACAGGAAGGAGAGATGGGACAAATGAAGTAGGTCAGACGGTAGAGCGAGAGGGAAGAGAAACCGCACAACAGAGAGACAACAGACGAGACAGCGAAAGAGAAGAGAGACGGGACAAGAGATAAAGAAGAGACGGGATAAGAGAGAGAGGAGAGACGGGACAGCGAGAGGGACGAGAGACGGGACAAGAGATTGAGGAGAGACGGGACAAGATTGGAAGGAGAGTCGGGACGAGAGAGGCAGATGAGAGGGGACAAGAGAGGAAGTAAAGACGGGACAAGCGAGGGAGAAGAGACATGAAAGCTAGAGGCAGGAGAGAAGGAGACAAGAGAGGAAGGATTGACGGGACAAGAGAGGCAGAAGAGACGGAACTGCGAGAAGGAGGAGAGACGGGATAAAAAAGGGAGGAGGAACGGTACAAGAGAGGGAGGAGAGACGGGATAAAAAAGGGAGGAGGGACGGTACAAGAGAGGGAGGAGAGACGGGACAAGAGAGGGAGGAGGGACGGGACAAAAGAGGAAGGAAAGACGGGAAAGAGAGGGAGAAGAGACGCGACAAGAGAGGGAGGGGAGACGAGACAAGAGACGGGACAAGATAGTGAGGAGGGACTCGACAAGAGAGGGAGGGGAGTCGGGACTATAGAAGGAGAAGAGACAGGGCAAGAGAGGGAGGAGAGACGGGACAGCGAGAGGAAGGAAGGGACGCGACAAGAGAGGCAGGAAAGACAAGACAAGTGATGGACGAGAGAGAGGACAAGAAATACAGGATAAGAGAGGAAGGAGAGACGGGGCTGCGATCGTGAAGATAGATGGGATAAAAGGGGGAGGAGAGTCGGAAAAAGAGAACCAGTAGGAAGGGACAAGAGAAGGAGGTGAAACAGGAGAGACGCGACAAGATTGGAAGGAGAGCCGCGACGAGAGACGGAGAAGAGACGGGACAGCGAGACGCAGGAGAGAAGGGAACAGCGAGAAGGAGGAGAGACGGGACAAGAGAGAAAAGAGAGACGGGATAAGAGAGGGAGGAGAGGTGGGACAAGAGAGGGAGGAGAGACGGAAAAGGAGAGGAAGGAGAGACGGGACAAGAGAGGGAGGAGAAACATGACAGCGAGAGGCAGGAGAGAAGGGGACAAGAGAGGAAGGACAGACGGTACAAAAGGGGCAGAAGAAACGGAACCGCGAGAAGGAGGAGAGACGGGATAAGAAAGGGAGGAGGGACGGTAATAGAGAGGGAGGAGAGACGGGACAAGATAGGAGGGAAAGACGGGACAAGAGAGGGAGTAAAGACGGGAAGAGAGGGAGGAGAGACGCGACAAGAAAGGGACGGGAGACGAGACAAGAGACGGGGGAAGATAGTTAGGAGGGACGGGACAAGAGAGGGAGGGGAGTCGGAACTATAGAAGGAGGAGAGACGGGGCAAGAGAGGGAGGAGAGACGAGAAAGCGAGAGGAAGGAAGGGACGCGACAAGAGAGGCAGGAGAGACAAGACAAGAGAGGGACGAGAGCGGGGACAAGAAATACGGGATAAGAGAGGGAGGAGAGACGGGTCTGCGAACGTGAAGATAGATGGGATAAGAGAGGGAGGAGAGTCGAAGAAAGAGAACCAGTAGGAAGGGACAAGAGAAGGAAGTGAAACAGGAGAGACGCGACAAAATTGGAAGGAGAGACGCGACGAGAGACGGAGGAGACACGGGACAACGAGACGCAGGAGAGAAAGGCACAGCGAGAAGGAGGAGAGACGGGACACGAAGGAAAAGACAGACGGGATAAGAGAGGGCGGAGAGGTAGGACAAGAAAGGGAGGAGAGACGGGACAAGAGAGGGACGAGAGATGCGACAAGAGATCGAGGAGAGACGGGACAGCGAGAGGAAGGAAGAGACGTAACAAGAGAGGGAGGAGAGACGGGACAAGAGGAGGAGGATAGACGTGACAATAGATAGGGGAGAGACGAGACAAGAGAGGGAGGAGAGATGTGACAAGATGGGAGGAGAGACGGTACAAGAGATTGGGGGAGACGGGAAAAGAGAGGGCAGAGAGAGGAGACAAGAGAGGGAAAGAGACAGGACAAGAGAGGGAGGAGAGATGGGACAAGAGAGGCAGAAGAGACGGAACTGCGAGAAGGAGGAGAGACGAGATAAGAAAGAGAGGAGGGACTGTACAAGAGAGGGAGGTGAGACGGGACAAGAGAGGAAGCAAAGACGGGACAAGCGAGGGAGAAGGGACAAGACAGCTAGAGGCAGGAGAGAAGGGGACAGCGAGAAGGAGGAGAGACAAGACAAGAGAGAAAAGAAAGACGGCATAAGAGAGGGAGGAGAGGTGGGACAAGAGAGGGAGGAGAGACGGAAAAAGAGACGTAGGAGAGAAGGGACAAGAGAGGGAGGAGAAACATTACAGCGAGAGGCCGGACAAACGGAACTGCGAGAAGAAGGAGAGACAGGATAAGAAAGGGAGGAGGGACGGTACAAGAGAGGGAGGAGAGACGGGACAAGAGAGGGAGGAGAGACGGGACAAGAGAGGAAAGAAAGACGGGAAAGAGAGGGAGAAGAGACACGACAAAAGAGGGAGGGGTGACCAGACAGGAGACGGGACAAGATAGTGAGGAGGGACGGGACAAGAGAGGGAGGGGAGTCGGGACTGTAGAAGGAGGAGAGACGGGACAGCGAGAGGAAGGAAGGGACGCGACAAGAGAGGCAGGAGAGACAAGAAAAGTGAGGGAAGAGAGAGGGGGACAAGAGATACATGATAAGAGAGGGAGAAGAGGCGTGACTGCGATCGTGAAGATATATGGGATAAGAGAGGGAGGAGAGACGGAACAAGAGAGGCAGTAGAGACGGGACAAGAGAGGGAGGAGAGTCCGGACAAGTGAGGGAGGAGAGATGGGACAGGAGAGCCAATAGAGACGGGATAAGAGAGGGAGGAGAGACGGGATGAGAGAGGGAGGAAAGACGGGACAGCGAGAGGGAGGAGAGACGGGACAAGAGATTGAGGAGAGACGGGACAAGATTGCAAGGAGAGTCGGGACGAGAGAGGCAGATGAGACGGGACAAGGGAGGGAGGAGGGACGGGACAAGAGAGGAAGTAAAGACGGGACAAGCGAGGGAGAAGAGACATGACAGCTAGATGCAGGAGAGAAGGGGACAGCGAGAAGGAGGAGAGACAAGACAAGAGAGAAAAGAGAGACGGGATAAGAGAGGGAGGAGAGGTGGGACAAGATAGGGAGGAGAGACGGAAAAAGAGAGGTAGGAGAGAAGGGACAAGAGAGGGAGGAGAAACATAACAGCGAGAGGCAGGAGAGACGGAACAGCTAGAAGAAGGAGAGACGGGTTTAGAAATAAAGGAGGGATGGTACATGAGAGGGAGGAGAGACGGGACAAGAGAGGGAGGAGAGACGGGACAGCGAGACGCAGGAGAGAAGGGGACAGCGAGAAGTAGGAGAGACGGGACAAGAGAGGAAAGAGAGACGGGATAAAAGTGGGAGAAGAGACGGGGCAAGAGAGGGACGAGAGATGCGACAAGAGATCGAGGAGAGACGGGAAAGCGAGAGGGAGGAAGAGACGGAACAAGAGGCGGAGGAGAGACGGGACAAGAGAAGGAAGAGAGACGTGACAATAGATGGAGGAAAGACGAGACAAGAGACTGAGGAGAGATGGGACAAGATGGGATGAGAGACGGTACAAGAGATTGGGGGGAGACGGGAAAAGAGAGGGAAGAGAGAGGAGACAAGAGAGGAAACAGAGACAGGACAAGAGAGGGAGGAAAGATGGGACAAGCGAGGTAGAAGAGACTGAATGCGAGAAGGAGGAGAGACGGGATAAGAAAGGGAGGAGGAACGGTACAAGAGAGGGAGGAGAAACGTGACAAGAGAGGGAGGAGAGACGGGACAAGAGAGGAAGGAAATTCGGGAAAGAGAGGGAAAAGTGACGCGACAAGAGAAGGAGGGGTGATAAGACAAGAGACGGGACAAGATAGTGAGGAGGGACTCGACAAGAGAGGGAGGGGAGGTGGGACTATAGAAGGAGGAGAGACGGGACAGCGAGAGGAAGGAAGGGACGCGACAAGAGAGGGAGGAGAGACGGGGAAAGGGAGGGTGGAGACACGCGTCAAGGGAAGGAGAAGAGACGCGACAAGAGATAGAGGAGAGACTGGACAAGATGAGAAGGAGAGACGCGACGTCATATGGAGGAGAGATGAGACAGCGAGTGGGAGGTGAGACAGGACAAGAGAGGCAGGAGAGACGGGACAAGAGAGGGACGAGAAACGCGACAAGAGACGGTGGAGAGACGGGACAGCGAGAGTGAGGAAGAGACGGAACAAGAGAGGGAGGAGAGACGGGACAAGAGAAGGAGGAGAGACATGACAATAGAGGTAGAAGAGACGGGACAAGAGAGGGAGGAGAGATTGGACAAGAGCGGGAGGAGAGACGGTGCAGGAGATTTGGGGGATAAGGGAAAAGAGAGGGAAGAGAGAGAAGACAAGAGAGAGAATGGAGACAGGACAAGAGAGGGAGGAGAGATGGGACAAGAGACGCAGAACTGCGAGAAGGAGGAGAGACGGTATAAGAAACGGAGTAGGGATGGTGTAAGAGAGGGAGGAGAGACGGGACAAGAGAGGGAGGAGAGACGGGACAAGAGAGGGAGTAAAAACGGGAAAGAGAGGGAGAAGAGACGCGACAAGAGAGGCAGGGGAGACGAGACAACGGACGAAACAAGATAGTGAGGAGGGACAGGACAAGAGAGGGAGAAGAGGCGGAACTGCGAGCAGGAAGAGAGACGGGATAAGAAAGGGAGGAGGGAGGGTACAAGAGAGGGAGGTGAAACTGGACAAGAGAGGGAGGAGAGACGGGACAAGAGAGGAAGGAAAGACGGGAAAAAGAGGGAGAAGTGACGCGACAAGAGAAGGAGGGGTGACAAGACAAGAGACGGGACAAGATAGTGAGGAGGGACGGGACAAGAGAGGGAGGGGAGTCGGGACTGTAGAAGGAGGAGAGACGGGACAGCGAGAGGAAGGAAGGGACGCGACAAGAGAGGCAGGAGAGACAAGACAAGTGAGGGAAGAGAGAGGGGGACAAGAGATACATGATAAGAGAGGGAGAAGAGACGTGACTGCGATCGTGAAGATAGATGGGATAAGAGAGGGAGGAGAGACGGAACAAGAGAGGCAGTAGAGACGGGACAAGAGAGGAAGTAAAGACGGGACAAGCGAGGGAGAAGAGACATGACAGCTAGAGGCAGGAGAGAAGGGGACAGCGAGAAGGAGGAGAGACAAGACAAGAGAGAAAAGAGAGACGGGATAAGAGAGGGAGGAGAGGTGGGACAAGAGAGGGAGGAGAGACGGAAAAAGAGAGGTAGGAGAGAAGGGACAATAGAGGGAGGAGAAACATAACAGCGAGAGGCAGGAGAGACGGAACTGCGAGAAGAAGGAGAGACGGGATACGAACGGGAGGAGGGACGGTAAAAAAAGAGGAGGAGAGACGGGACAAGAGAGGGAGGAGGGACGGGACAAGAGAGGGAGGAAAGACAGGAAAAAGAGGGAGAAGAGACGCGACAAGAGAGGGAGGGGAGACGAGACAAGAGACGGGACAAGATAGTGAGGAAGGACGGGACAAGAGAGGGAGGGGAGTCGGGACTATAGAAGGAGGAGAGACGGGACAGCGAGAGGAAGGAAGGGACACGACAACTGAGGCAGGAAAGACAAGACAAAAGAGGGAGGAGAGAGGGGGGACAAGAGATACGGGATAAGAGAGGGAGAAGAGACGTGACTGCGATCGTAAAGATAGATGGGATAAGACAGGGAGGAGAGACGGGACAAGAGAGGGAGGAGAGACCGGACAAGTGAGGGAGGAGAGATGGGACAGGAAAGCATATAGAGCCGGGACAAGAGAGGGAGGAGGGACGACACAAGGGAGGCCAGAGAATCGGAAAAAAAGAATAGGGAGAGACGGGACAGCGAGAGGAAGGAGAGACGGGACAGCGACAGGGAGTTGAGACGGGACAGCGACAGGGAGGAGAGACGGGACAAATGAAGTAGGTCAGACGGTACAACGAGAGGGAAGAGAGACGGGACAAGAGATTGAGGAGAGACGGGACAAGATTGGAAGGAGAGTCGGGACGAGAGAGGCAGATGAGACGGGACAAGATAGGGAGGAGAGACGGGACAAGAGAGGAAGGAGAGACAGGACAAGAGAGGCAGAAGAGACGGAACTGCGAGAAGGAGGAGAGACGGGATAAGAAAGGGAGGAGGGACGAAACAAGAGAGGGAGGAGAGACATGATAGCTAGAGGTAGGAGAGAAGGGGACAGCGAGAAGGAGGAGAGACAGGACAAGAGAGAAAAGAGAGACGGGATAAGAGAGGGAAGAGAGGTGGGACAAGAGAGGAAGGAGAGACAGGACAAGAGAGGCAGAAGAGACGGAACTGCGAGAAGGAGGAGAGACGGGATAAGAAAGGGAGGAGGGACGAAACAAGAGAGGGAGGAGAGACGGGACAAGAGAGGGAGGAGAGACGGGACAAGAGAGGAAGGAAAGACGGGAAAGAGAGGGAGGAGAGGCGTGACAATAGAGGGTTGAGAGACGGGACTAG
>BLXT01005577.1:12168-22248 GCA_019648995.1 Plakobranchus ocellatus
TCTCTCCATCACTGTAGCTCTCTATTTTTCCTTCTGTACCTGTGCCGAACAAAGCCAGGACTGAACCGTTGATCTGCTCATCTGCTTCTGCCTGTGAAGATGTAGTCTTGTCTGCCAATAGTCTGCATATACCCTGCCGGCATAATCACGTCTGTTTTCTGTCTATTATAAGATCTAACTTCTGCTGCTGCTGTCTGTGTGGCTTGCGCGCACAAGAGGAAGAAACTCTCTCAACCGGAAATACCTGCCCTGCGCATGACTGGAAGCTGTGCGTGCTGTTCGGTTCCCTGTGGTTACGGACGAGGTGTGTTCGTTTGGAGTGGCACTTTCTGTGTTAATGACGCTTAATCTATCGCATCGCTTGCACTTTCTTCTACTATCTCTCTCTCTTTCTATCTGTTTCTCCGCGATATCAAATACTAACAGGTTCATCAACTTGTCGACTTTGTGATGGGATGCTATTATTTCAGACTCCGGCTTGGACTTTTAATATTATTTCATTCTTTCATTTCTGTGCTTTGATTTGCTTTTTTTGAAAAGCGTGATATTTACACAGGACATTGCAGTGCTATGAAGTTATGCCTTGGAGACTTAACACAGGACAATAACATTGCACAGTAAATGGTATGTTCTCTCGTAACGATGGCTTAAGATCACAGACGATGCGTTCAGTTTTCTCAATAATAATTTGAATGTGGAGACAAATAGTTTCTAAAATGCGATACAAAACATCATGAGATTGTTGTTGTTTTAGAAGAAAGGAATATTATACCACGATAACTTCATATTTACTTAATGCATGTCACAGCACAAGAAGATGTGATGTGATTCATATGATGTTTGTGTGGCTCTGAGTAGTTGGCACATTTTTATAGGATGTTATTTATTGGCAACGTTTCAATTTTGAATATTGAGAATCTGGCGATGCTTCACATTCTGTGCCATATAACAAATTCACATACACCAGGGATTTGGGTTTATTTACAGTGGAGAAATATTTGTGAATATGTGATCTGATGGTTCGACGCTCAGTCGAAGATCCAGATTTGTTGGGGCGATACGATAGTAGGAATATCATTGATTTACCGAAAGAAGCATAAGTTTGTGCAGGATATCGATACTACTTCATATCGCTATAATGCAAGCTGTAGCAGCATATTTAAGAAAGTTTATCGATACTGTTACCATTGGTAAGAAGGGGCCAGACACTGTTAACAGCAAGAAAAAAAAGAATGCCAGATCCCTAGACAGTGGTATAGGGTCGTATGACGAGGATGTGGACAGTGAGCTAGGCAGAGATGATGATGATATCGGTGAGGAAATCATTGTCCCCAGGAATAACGACATTGATGATAGACAAAGAGGAGAACATCTCAAAATACCAGCCTATCGTCTACAAGGTCTTGGTGTCAAAGACGATGTATGTGGGGCGAAGGCTTTGGAATCTACTCAAGGCAGCGCAGTAGCTCAACATGATTGGAAGAATGATAGGGAAAGATTAATAGTTACTGTTCCGACGTGCAAGAAGGTACAGATTTTATCATTCACGCCGTCTGAACACGAGAAATCATACAAGGATGACCATTTGGCTGATGGTTTGAGATTCGCTGATAGCTTTGATGACGGCGATGAAGATTCAGACTCTTGTCAAGAAAACAAGCCAGTTGATTTAGCATCCACAGCTCAATGTACCTATCCGGGAGAAAATGAAAAAAGTCTGGAAATTGCTGAAGACTCAACATTATCCACAAAAATCCTTCACGAAGAGATCCCCACATATCAGACATTCTCCAGGTCAGTTTCGGTGGATCAGCCCATCTTTTTGACTCCTCCTTCATCCCCTATCGATCCTGTGCTTGCCTCAAACGATGACAATCAGTCTCAACCATTTTCAAGTAGCCAAGCAAATCACATGACTGAGTTGACATCTGACGTATGCCCAGATCCACAGTCTGTGAGCGATGATCTAACAAAATATTCCGCGCCTGTTCTCGAAACTTCTCAGAAAAAGCAAGATATGCCTGTGGTTGTAAGCAATGATTTTAATCGACAAAATACAAATAAAGAAGATGAGGATCAGTGTTTTCTAAAAGCAAGCAATTTAAACACAGATCCAGGATCACAAGGGGATGCAGAGAATGCCATTGAAGAAACCAAAGAAGAGATTGCAGATGACGGAAATGAGAAACAAACTATCGGTACGTCAACAAGTGATCAGCAGGCCAAAATAACATACACAAAGACTATAAACAGCACAAAGAACAAGTTCAACGGTTGTGACATTCCCTTATCACAGGATCCTGCGACCCAAGTAGCTCAAGAACCAGGTGTGAACGAGCATTCAGAGTCCAGTGATCTTCCCAGCTGCTCAGACCAAAATGCCCCTGCCCAAATCATCCGGCCAAACGGTCCGGTTTCCACTGATCCCCCAGAACCATCTGACCAGACCACTGTAAATAATTGTTCCCCTACATTCCTCCCTACCGAGACCAGCATCAGCTGCAGCTCTACAGCCAGGCCCAGCAACCTTAAGGCTGTTGGTCCAGTACCGCCTTCTGTAGATTATGTACATAGTGAAAAAGATCAGATGGAACCGAAACGTGTTGAAGCAGAACAAAGCTCCAAAGAACATGAGAGACCCGAGAGTAGCCAAATTACCAATGATAAGAAGGCTCGTTCTTTACAACCAGATACACAGATCAACGAAAATAAGGTAGCAACACAAACTGACAATAACATTGATCATGAAGAGATAAAAAGTGAAGTTATGTCTCTTTGTGAAGAGATCATTTGCCAGAACGGCTCTACTGGAACTGTTAAATTAGCTACTGACTCAAACTTTAAAAACTTGCAAGATTCCCAGTCTGTTAAGGAAATCGATTCAGAAAGAAATTCAGAGACGGGATTGCAAAAAGAGGAAGAAACATTTTCTCCCATTGATAATACCCAGGGGAAGAAGGAGTATGAATACAGACCGTTAAACACAGACAACCAATACAATGTGTCTGGTTCTATGGCTGCATCCGTTAGTGAAGACGGGCCAGACAGTCAGATTATCCTGACATCAGTAGAGAACAGCCTCACGGAGAGTGCCGAGAGAACGGATTCTCCGCCTGTGGAACATTACTACACTCTAGCTGTTCCTTCCACACTAGACGAAAGCAGTAGCGATGAGAATGAAGATAATAAAGCAGCTGAAGATAACCAATGTACTATCCCAGAATCCGACAGCTCTACAGTTCGTAGTGAGAGAAAGATATTAAGAGACGAAAATCTGAATAATACAGAGACTTCAAAGCATTTGACAACCAATAATGTACAGGTGGAAGAAAGTTCCCATCACTTGAAAACTGTTGACAAAAATGGCAATAAAGACAACATTATATCTATGCTTAACGAAATGCATGAAAACTTAAATACTTTACGAAACAAATCTAACAGTGCTGTGATTGCGTGCAAGTTCTCACCCTCAAGTCCCCAACATTTCAAGACTAACTACAACTGCGTTAGTGACTCTAGCGATGATGAGGATCCTACCGAGATTACGTGCCTTGTAGAAGGTGAGCATGTTGATGATGATGATGATGATGAAGGCAGTGACAGCGACAGTTGCTGCAGCGACTGTAACAACCACAGCAGCGACAGCAGCAGCAGTGACGACTCATCGGACGAAGAATTCATCAACATCATTAAGAACTCTAAGTTCAAGGTCCTGCCTGTGATATACGAGGCTGAGGAACACCATCACTGCTCTGACCAGGAAGAGGACGCTGCGCAAGATGACAATGTTTTCTACGATACTTTAGATCTCAGTCCCGTTCATTCAAATTTAAAGGCCAACAAATTTTCAGAGTTACTCATTAGTTCGAACAGAAAAGTGGATCTAAAAACAGAAAGTTCGAAAGTAGGTAACAGCGACAGCAGCAGCAACAACAGCATCAGAAACATCAGGAGTAGCAATGATTTATCAACAACCAACAACGCAATCACTTGCCTCAAAGCTAGATCCAGCAGGTCACAAATCATACATTCCCACACACTCGCCAAAGACATTAATATGAGCGAAATCTTCCATACCAATACAGCATTTCTCACTGACAAAGAACTCCAAAACTACAGAACAATCGTGTCTTTGTTGTCAAAAGTGTGGATGCCAAAAGGTTACTGTAAGAAGTTTCCTCTGGCCACTCTCAAAGAGGTTCTCAAATCTCGCTGTGCTAGTCTCGGGCTGACCCCTGGGAAGAACTTGACCCCTGAGGCTGGCCGTGTTCTGATGGTCATTGCTTTCTTGCCCTTCATCTCTTTGTTAGATCAGGTAAACACGTGTGTCCCTCATTATTTTGAACGTATTTTAAAGTCCTTATTAATGCATTAACTTTTCTTCTTTTACTCATTTTCCTCAGGCTTAACTTATTCCTCACTCAAACTACTTTCATAAATCTGCTATCAATACAGATTTCGCTTTTACTTTTGATCTACACCTTCCCATATAGTATGCTTTGTGTGAGTCTGTTTGATTATCTCTTTTCCGTCTGGTTTTCTTATGTCTTTCTTAATTCTGAAAAAAAAAAAAATTAATTAAAAAATTGAAAACAAGGCTGCAACTATTTCTTTAATAAGAACTACTGTTGTTAGGGAATTCATTAAAACTTCATTACCATGTACTTCATCATCTATGGATTTATTCAGATCCAGAATCAAATAATAACCCATAACTCTCTCCCTTTTTTTTTCATGATTTCATTCACTCTTCCTCTTAAAATATCCTACTTTTTGATGAATAGACCTATCCCCAGTCGTTGTATGTAATATATCTTTTTAACCCTTAAACGTAGTGCTTCTTTTTTTCTCCTTTTCCATTCCGCTCTAGTTTAACAGATTTCGGCAGAAGGTCGCATTAATTTACTGGCCTTTTTACACAGCTCTATAATCGTAAGATGGTCTATCTATCTCTCTTAGAAACACAAATCTTCTTTACAACGTCAAAACGTTTTATGAGAACCATTATTTTAACCCCAGATTGTTTTGTATTATAGCTCATCATTACTAAAAACCCAGTGCGGCTATTTATTACGTTTATCAGCAACATATGCTTTCACATATCAAGCTGTTGGTATCAATTTCTGATTGTACACACCCGATTATTACCAGCCTATCTCTGTATATCTCAGGTTTGTAGTATGAGCGAGTTAGAAACTGGTACAGCTTCTATGAGCTTTATAACTTTTCATAGCTTCTCACACGCGCTGCAAGATAAAATGATTCGGAGCAATACATTCTACAATCTTTTTGCATGGAAAATAAGACAAACAAAAATACGACACATAAAATATTTGTAAGGTTTTTCTTCTGTTTTCTTTGTTATTGTAATTTTTTTAACCTTTGACCAAAAGTACCTCTCTGATAGAAATCTGTAAAATACTGTTATTTCCAACATTGTGAAGGTCTGCACAAGGCGTCATTGGTTTATCTAAAATCGCCCATTGCTTTCTCGTTGGCTAGTCTTTACTCAAAGAGTAAACTGTTGTCTCTCGGACAGTTCTGGATGGAGTTTTGTCTTTTGCACTAAACGTAGCTTCTAACACGCACATGCTTCAGACAAAAACACAATATTAAAACACACACACACGCATAGAGAGAAAGGGAATGAAGCAAACAAACTAGAAGACAACCATGAGCACATTTTCGGAACATTCTAAGGATGTGTAATAGCACACCATCGAGTCTGATTGCCCATTATCGGCAGGCTAGAAAATGCCCCATTATATAATGTAAGCATAATGCAAGAAAGCAATAATGTGATTATGATTATTATTATTAGATCTAAACGAAGACTTGGTAACCCCTAAATAATTAGTACCACCAGTAAAAGGCTGTTTGAAGTCTTCTGTTACAGTCAGACTGGACGCCCTTGGGGTGCCTGGTCGGCCAGAAGCATCTGGAAGCATTGGTGGGTAAAATAATAGTGTACTGGGTAATCAATATAATAGTATTACCTTAGTTAAGATTATCCTTCGTCGTTCTAGCTATTTTGCTTACCTGCGGTATAAAGATGTATGAGGGGAGCCAATATAGACAATCATAATCTTAGTGTTTTACCGCCCTTGCTAGCTCAGGTAGAAAACAAATAAAGTTGTAGGGGTTCTGTGGGAAAGCTTCAGAGAAAGGCAGAGGGAGAGAGAGAGAGAGAGAGAGAGAGAGAGAGAGAGAGAGACAGACAGACAGACAGACAGACAGACAGACAGAGAGAGAGAGAGACGAAAAAGGAAGGAAAAGAGAGAGAGAGAGAGAGAGAGAGAGAGAGAGAGAGAGAGGAAAGAGAAAGAAAGAGTTGGATGGATAGAGAAAGAGAGAAAAGGGTGAAAAGCTAGTTATTGGCAAAAGCTGGTAATGTCTAGAAACATTGGATCTGCTATCAAAGATTTTTGGGGGGGAGGTTGCTAGAAACCTGAGAAATATCAGGGATGTATTGGTTCGGCATAAATGCTTTACCTGTGTGACCTTGCTCAAGGCTGTTAGCATTAAGTTTGTGTCTTGCTGGGGAAACTATTATCAAGTGCCTTTTTTGTTTCAACACCATCCCTCCCATTTCTTCGTCGATAAGAATGATAATAATAGTAATGATCAGATTTTATTATTATTATTATTACTTTTGTTGTTATCATTATTATAACTTATCATAATCATCATCATCACCACCATCATCATCATCATCATCATCATCATCATCATCATCATCATCATCATCATCATCACCATCTTCATCATCATCATCTTGATCATCATTCCATTTTTTTAACATAATTATAACTATTTCTGCCTTTTCTAGTGCCAATCGTGCGTGACTCCGAGCTCTGCTTTAGTTTGCAGACTTCTGTGGTATTTTTTATGCTTGTTGTTTTCTAATTTGATTTTGTATTGTGTTTAAAAATATATTGAACCTAACGAAGCTTTATTTTTTTAAAAACCTGGGTTTTTTTTTCCCTTTGGGCAGACCCTCATTAAAATACCATCAACTCTTGCAGCTATCAGCCTTCTAAAATAAAAGTACCATTGTTGGACATCTATGGATCGTTCTTTTATTTGATTTGATTTATTTATATATTATTTATTATTATTATTATTTTTTTTTTTTTTTGGGGGGGGGGGGGGGGGGGGGGGGTGTACTCTTTATGTGTACATGAATCCCTCAGACTGTATGTCCGACAGCGCACCTCTGTAACTTTGCAACTATCCTTCTACGTTCTTCAAACGGTTTTCAGCCTATCTGGGAGTCTCTCGGGGTTCCCTATCCGTCCATCCTCCTCCGTGGTCTCTCATTTCTTCCTCTGTCCGCGACTTCTCCTTCCCCTGCCTGGAATGTGCCCGCGTGACCTGGTCAATATGTGACATGTCCACACCAGCGCAGTTTGCAATTTCTGACCAATGTGAAAATTTAGCCGTTTGAGATATAACTACACTTCGATACAATTTTTGTAATCGCGCTTTTTCTGCTGCTCACCATTCCCTTCTCCCTCAATGGTCTGAGGTTTTTTCTTATTTTGTGTTCTTTTAATCTTTCTTTCCTTGCCATTTTTAATTTTTAGATATTTTATTCGTGTTTTTAATAAGTCTGAGATCTACAGTGTCCATGACAAATTGGCGCATAAAAGCTGTTGTTAAAAAGAAACGGATGTGAAAAGGGAGAAGATAATTGTTATTACCTTATTTATGGTCTCGTGCGTTTTTGCATCTTCCATCATGTAAGTTATTCTTTAATACCTTTATTTTCGTTTTTTTTTTTTTTACATCAAATAATAGTTCTTATATAATATGTTGTTAATAAAGGAAAAAAAAGCGAAAATACACTAATACATAGGTAATTCTGTTAACCTCCTTCCGCTACTGTAAACTCTGGAAAGCTGTTTTATTGCCTGTGTACTAAACTAGCTACTAAGCTGCCTACCTAGCATTGCTTTCTTTTATGTTAGTTTGCCTGTTTCTAGACGAGGGAAGTCTTGACATGGCTCCTCTTTTTTCCATTAATTTAAAAGACTGCCTTATCCCAAATTTCCGGTGATAGGAAAGTCTCAAAGAAAGAGGAAGAACGTTCTATTTCGAGGTTATGACTTTCACAGGTAGATAAACGATGGATACAACAATAAAGATTGTAGAGAGAAGTGAAAAAGGCTTGGAGAATAGTTAGAGCAGGCTTAGTTGAAAGTACGTTGAACCAGAGGCGGCAGTTAGATAAAAACCTTTTAAACCCAGGAAATATTTGTTTACCATAAAATAGTCAGTAGCTTTCAACCTGATAAAGTTTATTACCTTGTATTTTTCCATTATCCTGTAAGGCAATGTTGCTGAGATGTCCATAGTTTATTCGTCTCTGTCACTCTCTTTCTTACGTGATAGCTTACCTATTATTTTTCTTATCTATATATTTATCTCTTTCTCTTTGATTTTTGCTCCAGTTTATAATCATTATTATTATTATTATTATTATTATTATTATTATTATTATTATTATTATTATTATTATTTCTTTGCCGCTAATTTTTTCTGTGCATCTCTCTCTCTATATATCTTCCTCTATCTTCACCGTTCTTTATGTCTTACTTCTGTGTGTGCCTCTCTCTCTCTCTCTCTTTCTCTCTCTCTGTCTCTCTCTCTCTCTCTTTCGCTTTTCTGATTCTTTCTCTCCGTCTGTTGGGCGCATTGCATCCTCCTGATACATCCTAGTCAGAGCCGAAGCTTCCGGCTTTTCAAAGCCAGAAGGCATCGAAATAAGATAGTCTTTCTTTTGAAGCCTGGTTCCCTTTCTCTTAGACCTACAGGTCATCAGACGTATGATTTAAGTAAACCCGCAATTGTCCAACTAACTTAGGCCCACTTACAAAACTCCTGAAAAAATAAGTCAATGGCGGTACAGTAGGCTAACAGTAAGTTGTTTTTTTTTGTTTTATATAGCCAGTCCACAGCAAGGTGATCTCAGGCTTTCAGACCCTCCGTCAAGCCGGGGCACCGGTGGAGGGGCTTAAACCCGCGACAGAAGGGTCTTTGCAAAACTCAGAGCGGATTCCATATCTACTGTGCCACCGAGGTCCCGGCAAACAGTATAAGATGGTCTTTTTATGATTCGAACAAATCAGTTGTACGCATATGGGAATCATAAAAATAAATGTAATTCTATTTTGATAGAACATTTTGTAATCCATCAAGGATATAATGCATATTTCTATTTGTGTGCATGTTGACTTGTTCAAACTCTCCATACAATCTAAAAACGAGTGATACCCGGACAATGAGCTTCACGTCAAATGTACATAAATTAAAAAAAAAAATTTTACACCATCCCATGCAGAAATCAAGATGAGCGTAGGGACTGTTTCAGACTCGAGCTAAGTTGATATTAGTTGTTATAACGCTCATAAGTTAACCTGTCTTAGTTTGTAAGTTCCCAATCGCTAGTATGAAACAAAACGTTCAAACAAGTTCAAGTGTTGGAGGGATATTTTTTTAAATTATGATTTAAAAAGAAAAGAAAAAAAAGAAAGTTGAGTGTATAAACTTGAGCTCGATCATTTGCTTACAGTTAGTTGATCCCAATTTAATCATATGTTTTATGAGTTTAATGCTTTAAACTTTTTTTAAACTATTGACATTATTATCCAAGCAGTATTCCTTAACTTATCCCCCCATCTGTTAAAAAGCAAGTCTTGCTCTAATTTGGTTTACGTCTTCCAAGCTCCATCGATATATGCAATGTAGAACACACGCTTTCATTAAAAAATATCCTAGACGGCAAGAAATTTGAGTACAATCGAGTACAAATAAATAAACATAAATAAAATATGAGGCATTTTATTGAAAAGCAACTCTAGGCAGATTTCCAATAAGTAAAAGTGCAGTATCATCGATAAAATGTGCACCAAATAACCACCTTTTCAGATATTTTTTTCTGTCAAAGATTTTCATTTTTTTTTTTCATAGCGCTAGATGGGAATATTGAGTTTTCGAGAGAGAGAGAGAGAAAGAGAGAGAGAGAGAGAGAAAGAGAGAGAGAGAGAGAGAGAGAGAGAGAGAGAGAGAAAACAAAAA
>BLXT01005577.1:58985-70503 GCA_019648995.1 Plakobranchus ocellatus
CTCTCTCTCTCTCCCTCTCTCTCTCTCTTTCTCTCTCTAGCTCGCGCGCACGCTTGCCCACTCCTTTGTTTAATTCAGCCCTACATTCATTTTGTTTTCACCACTCTTTTCTTTCAGTCCCTACCTCAGTCTTTCGCTCTCTTTCTCTTTTACCGCTTCCCCTTTTCTCAGCTACTCTTTCTGTTTCTCCCTGGTCCTTCTTTTGATTTCACCACATTTCTATTCTCTTACTCCACTGATATCTAGTCTGTCGTCTTTGTTCTTTACTTTCCATAATCGGTTAGACTTCTCCTATGCAGTATCACTGTGGTCCTTCTTTTGGTTCTTTTTTTTTCTCTACTATGAAGTTTCACTTTTATAAATTCTCATAATTTACTATACTCCCTCACTTTCACTCTCTCTTTCTCTCTCTCGTCTCTTTGTCTATCTATGTGGGGGGCGTCGGTGGCACAGTTGCTTTTGAATCCGCTCTGAGATCTGCAGGGACCGTTCTGTCGCGGGTTCGAGTTCCGCCATCGGCGCCCCGGCCTGACGGAGGGCCTAAAAGCCTGAGATCACCTTGTTGTGGACTGGTTATATACAAAAACTCAACCCTATCTATCTATGTATCTATCTTTGTTTCTCTCTAACTGTCTTGTTCTTTGTCCCTCTTTATCCGTCTCCGTTTCTGTCATTCTCTTTTTTCTCCCCGCCATTCTCTCTCTTACTCTTTTTCGTTCACTCGCCCTCTCTTTGTTTTACCCTCTCTCTGTCTCTTCTTCTTATTCGTGAAAATTAATGCAAATCACAGCTAACAGAGAAGTAGCACAGTCAAGTGCGTAGGCACTACATTATTTAATGATAAAGGAAGAACATTGTATGTAGAGCACATTTTAACGTCGCACCACCCACCCCTGCATCCTTTACATAACCGAGTGTACTAGTGCACACAATAACACGGCATTTTTTCTTAATCGAAATAAATCTCATGCAGTCCAGAAAATAGAAAAGAAAACTTGGCCACCACAGTTCAACATATAGCAGCTTCGGCTGCGATTTCAAGTAATTGTAAAGACGTAAAAAGCAAGGGTCTGATAGAATAGAATAAATATAGGTCTATCAATTACTGCGATGGCGTAGACATACACAGTCTACAGTTGGGCCTTACACAGCCTTGCTTAATTCAAATTCTGAAAGAAAGCTCAGAATAATTTCTTAATCTTGGGAATTAAACGTTAATAGATTTTTTTTTTTTTTTATCGTAGGTGTCAATTCTAAGTTTAATGGATGTGAGGAAATTTTTAGTAGATGATTTGAACACCTTTTAAGGCATCTCGTATACTTTCTGAAAGTTAAAACTTCAGCAGGGGAAAAGATATTGCGCACCAGTCTTTAAGTTTGTGTAGACCATTTTAGCCCACTGGTGCAGTGAAGGATCAAAATATGTTAATGATGTACAAGCAAGATATCAGAAAGCTTTGACTGGGTGAAACACAAAAGGCTATACCTTTTGGGCGGCGCCCTTCGTCACAGGCAGCCCAAAATATCGACCTGTCATCATTCGTGTTCTGTTACATGCTTAAAGTTAGTTGTTGGCCCCTTAGGGCCTCTCTGGTGAAGCCGTGTTGGAAGCCAAACGTAAAACGAAATATTGCCTCAGTTTTTCTTAACTGCTTTGAGTGTGTTGGAATTCGCTAGGTTTCGTTTATATAAGGCCTATAAATAAATAATTAGGTTGTGCTACATATTTCCTTTTATCCGGCTGAATAAAGAAATTGGGCCGACAGGTATTTTGCGTTTGAAAAGAAGGGAAGGACGCAACTTTCTACACTTCGGTGCCCCCGCAGCGCAAGAATATTGAGGTCAAGGGTTACAATGTGTCCCTAAGGATCAAACAAACCATCATGGCGACGTTTTCATGTCGCGTCCAGTTTCTCGATGACAGGGATCCTTTCGCAAATACAAACTTTCCAGAACCTACAAGGCCTCCAAATTATCCTTTCTTAGACAATGTGCCATTGATAAATCAGATTGCTGGAATACATCGATTATTAGAAGCGCCTCATAGGGTGAGTTTTTTTTTTACGGTTAAGGTTTAGATCTACGACCTATTGGAAAGTTTGGTGACAGATCGAACTCCGAAATTATAGGCCAGTGTTATCTGACACCGTGTGAACTGTAGGATGAAGCGGCTTGAGTCAGGAATCAGATACAATGCTGGAAATACAACGAGAATAAGGTTCAAACCATGAACCATCTATATCTGGATCTAACTTTTCATCTAAAATACCCGAGAATTAAATTTGATCGAAACAGACTCAATTTATGAAGTGAGCAGTCGATACAATATATAAAGATTCAAAAGTAAAAGAAAAGTAATGATTTTTTAAAAACTTTGAACAGCAAATTATAAATTCAAAAATAAAATAATATAAAAAATTGATATCAATTTCTCATCAATATCAATTCAATATTGAAGAAAACCCAATAAAAAAATTATGGAAATAATTATTATCTAGATCTAGATCTAGCATGTAAATTTAGGCCTAGAGGCTCGTAATTCTAATATAGTCGAAATTCTAGGTCTTCTTTATTCTTACAAGCTTGTTCTTGAAATGATTCCAGTTCAGAAGGAGAAACTTTAAAACAATTTATGGAAATACATTGCGGAGATGAAATGTATCGCTATGACTTTATTTAAGAACAAATTGATGTGCACTTAGAACATTGGAAACAATCTCATATATCTACCTAGATCAAGTGACAGTATGACAGTTCTAGTACAGAAACAGGTTACCGAATGAAAATTAGTCTATCATATAGATAGATGATAATTATAAAGATCGGTAATCAAATGACATACACTAAGATTGCTAAAACACTTCCCTCCCCTTGCCACACACACACATACACAAACACAGCCTTGCATTATTAATGGGATATTTAATGAGAATCAAACTCCAGTCACGTTTTATTGTGCAGTTTAATGAGAAATGAAATGAATCCATTTATGCTAATGATAGCACTGCAAACATTCCTGTCAGGCATCATTACATTTAATAATAGATGTGAGCTTTAGTGAAAAATATATTTACATTATAATGAACAACTAGACTTTTGAAACTTTGCCAGGTATTAGGGAGGTAATTTTATTTCATTCTAATGTAAACAAGATACAATCTTTATAAATAGGGGCTTATATAGGATTCTGCCTTGTAAAGCTGGGGAGGGAAGTAATTATATTGTTATTTTGTTCGGTAGGTGTTAAATCAGAAAATAAATTCAACCTCTGTTGCAATGGGAATGGGTTAAATTGCAATACGGTGATGTAAAAGTGGAAAAAACAATCATAGGCCTTTACAATCATAACTATAAAGTTCACATCAAAGGCAAGTACAATTTGTAACAGATACCAACAAATTTCTGGTTGGATGAAAATTATTATAATTATTGATCAAATCCACACACTTGTTTTGCAAAAAGCATTTCATCAGCAAATGCAAAGAAATGAAAAGCGGATTATGTAATTACTGTAATGAACTGTGCATAATAATATTTATCAGTGAATTGTTTTGAGGTTATTTTTCTAAGTGTTAAATAATATATTAATAACAAACCAGCGAGTAAACCTATTTTTTTCTGATGATATGTTTATATTCATTTTTAAAACACAATAATAATTTTTCCTTGTCTTGGAACTTTCTCAATTCCCCATTTTGATAACTGCATTAAAAAAAATTGTGTCTTTTTTGTTTTCTCATGAAATGAGTGCAGCTTGAAGACTGTGCCCTTCAGATTTACCGCTACCACAGTGGAGCCCAGGCAGACTTTGGCACTTACCTGGACTTGGAATCTACACTAGATGAGCAGGCGGAAGAGTTAGATGGATTTAAAGACCAGTAAGTACTTTTCTATTGAACTGAATATTAAATGTATACGAATAATTGTTTTCTTATCTTAAGACTTATAATACCTCTGTGGTTGCATTGCAGCTTGGCTTCTCATAGCTTTTAACTCTTGCGTAATAGGGAGTGGTAGAAGCAGAGCCTTGCAAGGTTTATTGAAAACAGATTTGAGTGGAGGACCATGATTGCCACTGGCTGTTGCTGACAGGGCACCTGAAGAAGGCAGTTCCACCGTGTTTTCAAATGCAAAAAAAGTGCTGCACATAAATGTATGCAAAGAATATTTGCAATTTATTGGTGATACCATGATTGTAATGCAAGAATGGTTGATAGAAAGGGTCTTTTTGAAAAGTTATGTTTGTATGTGAGATAGTGGGCAAGAAAGTTGTTTTTGAAAATTTTGTAGTTCCGAAAATTTTCATATATATTATATAGATCTATATATATATATATATATATATATATATATATATATATATATATGTATATAAGAAAACCAAAGAGTTTAGAAAACTAGCATTAAAATTTACTCTTTAAAAAATAATGTCATCCCAAAGTATGAAGAACATCATTTATGGTTTTTTTTAATTTTTTCTCTGTGCTTTGTTGGTGGTGATGCAGTCATGTATAATATTCTGTTTATTTTGTTGAACACATTTTTGAAAATTTACCACTTTTGTACTGTAGTCATTTTTAAAGATGCATATTTCCTGATGTAGTTAAAACCATAATGTCCATATTGACTTGTTGTTGTGCTTAGCAGAGTGAAAATCTTGAAACAATAGACATGATGGACTTGACATTTTCAAAGAAAACATTACGTCTGTTTCATTGTTTAGTTAGAACTCATCTCTGATTTTTGTATTCAGTTGTTGGAGACATAAAGCTTTGTACTCATAATGTGTTGATCGTCAAAAGCAAAAAGAGTCAGTAGTTTTCTGTACTGTTGCTGTTATTGTATGAGCGAAAAACTTGACAACAAAAACCACAGCATCCAACGAGGAGATGTGTGCATTAAACCTGTGTGCACTATTGCCGGCAGTTACATCCTGTTAGAGTGCTCAATTGTTTTATTTAGAAAGATATTTGCGAGATAGAGAGAGAGAAAGAGAGAGAGAGAGAGAGAGAGAGAGAGAGAGAGAGAGAGAGAGAGAGAGAGAGAGAGAGAGAGAGAAAGAAAGCGGTCCGAGGGGAAAGGAGAGGGGGGCAGAAAGTGATAAAAGGAGTAGCGACGTGTTGCAATTTTTATCTGCGTTTTTCATTCTGTGTGTACTTGTTTACATCTAAATGTTCATAAATAGCATGTTTAACGCAGCTCAGTTAACACCTTTCAGATGTAGGGTGCAGCTGTACAGTTGAACCAGTCTCAGTTTTAACTCTTACTTTACACGTGATGGCGAAGCAGGAGCAGCAACAGCAGCCACAGCTGTGCCTAGTGTAAAATCTGACACCTGATGGCTGGAAAAAAAAATTGCGGCAGAAATAAATTGCAGCCACTGCTTGTCATCGTAGCATTCCATTTTGTAGCGACAAAATTTGTCTGACTTTTAAAGGGAAATAGACATGAAAGCAGTGTTTTTATTCATTCGGATAGACAGTACAATCTTGCAGCGGCAGTGCTTTGCCTGCAGTTTAGGTAAAGTGCACACGGCCATTAACTCCCCCCTTCTGCCTCTCAGACTGTTCATGGCAAGGCTTTGACTTGCTTTGACCAATGCCAGTGTAATAATTTTATGCAGATGCGGGTGGTGGGAAAATGTCATTGTTCACAGAGCCTGTGCCTCGACCTGACCCCAGTGACTGGGGGTGAAGGGTCATCTTGTTCAAGCGATAAATAGGAGGCTTTATCAAGGATGCACAGTCATCGACAGTTGGCGACTCTCTTTTGTTTGTATTTGAAAAGAAAAAAAAAAAGAAGAGGGGAGTAGATTGGGAAGAGAGAGATACAGATAGGATAAAAAATATAGAGGTTTACAGGCTTGAATGGAAACCACAGACTAGAAACGCCCCCCTTTTTTAAGCAAAAGCATTTGAAATAAAAAGTCTGTGGTGATGGGTGATATTTCAGTGTGAGTCAGGTTGAATTGAATAAAGTATGGCCATGTTACTCAACTCTAAAACAGAAATCACATCACCGTATCGGCCAAATAGTTATACACTTGATAACGGGCTGAGAATATATATGTGTAGCTACACTTGGTTAAGCTGGTCTTGGCATAGAAGTAATCCCTGCATCATGTTTTGCCTCCGTTTCTCTGGCCTTCCTAAATAATCCGCATGCATAACGCGTTTTCAAAAGATAACAATATAATATTTTAATCTGAAAAGGTGTTGACAGCTGTGGTAAAATCGCATTTACTCCCATTCACGGTTTTGGTTTTTCGAATTGACAAGTGCTTTCAAAGTCTGATTTCTTTAGTCGCTCAAGTTGTGGGGTGTAAGCAATCTGAAATCCTTTTTCCTTTTATGAATATGGGGAAACTTGTAAACAAGAAAATGGTTCTTGTCTTACTCGCAGAAAAACCTTGTCTTTCTTTCAATTATGGCTGTGAGACTGCGTGATAAAATGATAAAAAGAATAGCCCGATGAAATTATTGTTAGATTCTGGGCTGTGTTAACGTCTTTGTTGTTAAAAGCGCGATTGTAAATTGTTAGCGTGTACAAAGTTCCTGGGACCAAATAATTTCCAAAAGAGTTACATCGCAGCTACACCCTTATATCATTTGAGGATAAGCATTTTAAGACGCTCGCAAATTTCGTTGTGTATTGTTGCGAGCTGATTTTGCAACAATTATCGCTCCAGTCATGTCCTTTCATCTTGTCTTTTAGTAATTATATTTTTCTTTTCTTTTTTTGAATTGTTTGATGCAGGAGCACGTGTGAATACTGGCCTTAGCTATTTAAAATCACCAGAAAAGTGAAGAATCGACCTATAGAATAGCTAAATTACCAATGTAACGGACTTCTTTTCTTTCTTCCCATACCCCGCTTTTTTTCTCCTTATCTCCCTCTCTCTTAATATCTATTGTCTCTCCCTCCTTCCCCCACTATTTTCTCTAAATAAATAAATAAATGAACAAATAAATAAAAACAAGACAGCAGTATCACGAGCTACAAGATTGTTCAGTCATGTATAAAAGTAATTCTCATCATAAGTTGCAGTATAATGCTGCTGTAGTCTGAGGTGAGGAGCACAGCCAGAGGTGGCGCTGGCAGCAAGCATTGCGACCAATGAGCTGGCGCCTCACATCCGACCACCGGAAATGCCGCAGAGTGGTTATACAAATTTTAAGATGAGCAAAAAAGCGTAGCGGTGGTGGTGGTGGTGTGTGTATGAGTGTTTGTATGCTTTTTTTTTTTTTAGGGGCAGGGGGAGGAAGAATAACTTTTTATTGCCAAGGGTCAGGGGTGATTCCAGAACTTCAACATGGTGGTAGAGCGCCATAGGTACCGGATTTGGGCTATTATTAATCTTCCAGAGTAATGTATGGGGAACTGGGGCCTAAACGCGGGACGGAGGGCGATATAACTGGAGAATCTTTCACACTTAGCAGCATCAGCACCTCCGTCTGAGCCATGACAGAGAGGGGGGCGTGAGCTGAGGGATGGGTCTTGCTTTTTTTGATGTGTGATAGGAATGATAAGATTACCCTCTAGTTATTCAGGATGAAATGACTCGAGCTTCTCGCGTTGAGCTGGACTTTTTTTTTTCTTTTCTCGGACTTATTATTTTTTTTTCGAGCATTAACAGCTAGCGCTCACGTTGGAATGTAGATGACTAGATCCTTGTATTCTGTTGGTGCCTCCACTGTTCCATCTAATTCTCTCTGGATGGATTAAAATTGCTGTGGAGTGTTTGTGGGAAGCTTCATCATCTCAGCGTAGTTTCATACATGATATAATTCGAAGAGGATGATGAATAAAACATTACGTGCTTTTGATCTAGATCTAGGTTTTTTTTTAGTGATGGATCAATGTTTACAGTGTATGTAATTAATATCTTGCCCGTTTATTACTACGTATGGTGTTTTGAATAGGCACGTTTATTTATGGTGTATGTCCTATCGTGGTTAGGCGTGTTCCTTCTTTTTTTTTTCCTCCTACCCTTTTTTAAAAACCCATTTTCATCCCACACGCTATGTAGTTGTGGAGTTGGATTACAAATCCAATGAGGATTTAGATGTAGAGGTCTGTTTGTGTACGTGTATTGAAAACCGATCTGTATAACATTTTAGATTAGGCCCATGATGTGCCAGCGTTCGTTTATTGCTTTGCATCTTTTTTATTTTTATTTTTTTGCTTAGTCAGAATAATTGCAGCGTTTAAACAGTAAAATATTATCGACGCAGCTTGCAGATCGATATTTTTTTTCCCCTAATAAGCTATCGTTGAGTCATTCACTAACGACTGTTTTTTTTTAGTACTCGTCCTCCGTGCAACAGTTGTCCTGGTCTAGGTCTGTAATATTACAGCTCAGATGGTGGCTGGATGCTAAAACTGTAGTTGCGTGTTATGAACATATATATAAATATTGGTAGTTGGAGTAGAATTGTGATATGAGTGAGAAGAGATGACCTGAGAGAGAAACAGTTTTTGTGCCATAGATGAGGGCGCGCTCGTAGAGTTCTGTTGTGCTAGAAACATTCATTCTGTTAGCTCTTTATTCTGGCCACGACGACGCCGTTTCGTCTCAATAAAACCTGTGTTACGGACACTGCTGCGGTGCCTGGAATATCCGCATTGGGAGATTCACTCTTTCGTTTGGACTATGGTTTAAAATCATTCTGAATCAACAGGAACTCCTAGCCTTTAGTGTTTTGGCAGTGAGCTAACTTTTCTCATCCGCCGAGACGTGCCATTATTGTCCGTGTTATAGAGTATGCTTTCACTTTTCAGGTTCACATATTCACAATTGGTTGAAGAATTGAACAAAAACTGTGAGGACATCAATGGATTTTCTTATCTGCTTATGCTTTTTGTATCATGTAACCTTTTTGTATGGTGCAACATCAAGATTTCGGACATGATCGCGGGAAAAGAACAACTGGCCTTGTAGAGCAGTTAATGTTGATCACAAGTACTAGTCTATTTGTTTGATCTAGGTTTGGTCAAAGTAAGGCTGTGCATCCGGTTCTTCTAAATCAAACAAAGTAGAGGAAACATTTCCACGATATCTCGATCCCCTTAAGGGCCAACCAAATAAGGCGCAAATATGGATGTGATAGAAAGAAGGAAACAGTTGTTACCGTCCGTAACCTTCACTTTGGACGGGGTCACCAGAACTAAACCTGTTCTGTTAGGGGCACCCAGAAAAGCACCTCCTCATGGTAGCCCTGGTGCCTGGGTCTCTGCCTACCCGTACGTATCGCCCAGGCACCACAGTGTCATCTACGAAAGTGAGCGGGAGGGAGCGGACAGTGCTCAACATCACGAGGGCAAGGCTGATGATAAGGAAGAATTTGAGGATTGCCTGTCTTCCCCTGGTGGCGAAATTGACGATTTGCTTTCCTCCCCTGGTGGCGACATTGAAGACAATCTATCCTCCCTAGGGGCTGACGTAATAGAAAGCCCGCTGATTCCCCGAATCCAAGGCGAGCGTGTTGTGCGCTGTTCCGAAAACAACACAGAGATCAGCAGTGAAAACATTTCGAATCCCTTCTGTTTCACAGCGACAAGACATGATGTTGTAGCGGACAGCTCGTACTCTTCCTTGGAACTGTATGAAAGTCCCACGAACTCTGGGATTCGCCCCGAGAGACCCGATACTTTGATTACAATAGACACCTACAGCGATCGCGCTGTTTCAACTGCCCTGGGCGTTTTTACTGACTCGGGCACATGTTTTTCCGGCAGTCTTGAACGCGAGCGTGATAGTGTTGAAAAGACAACCGATTGCGACAATGTTGAAGAAACAGGCGACTTTGATAATATTGAAGAATCACGCGAGTGTGACAATGTTGAGGAGACAGGCGAGTGTGACAGTTCCGAGGCCGAAGAAACCCGCGAGGTATACGAAGTGTACGCGGTCGTGAACTATTGCAGTGATGAAGAATGTGAGAACCCGCGACATCGCTACTGCCAGATGTACCATACATCCTTGTCGCGTGATTCGGGTCCCGAGAGTGACGCCAGTTTTGCGTCCCCTAGCCAAAATAGAGGGAGTCATAGACTGGAAGCTGCCAGCACGTACTCTGCAGAACCACAGATGATTTATGTGGACAACAGCAATGCTAATTCTAACCCTAACCCTCGCGGTGCCCACTCCACTGCAAATTCTGAATTACCCACGGATCTATATCGCAATACTTCCATTCCAGATTCGGCATCTCTAGGTGATGATACAGGCGGCATGCAAAGGGTAAACCCGTTTCCTGACCCCGCTTATCACCGCAAGCAACAAGGCTCTGGTCAGACTAGATCTAGCTCTTCCGCATCTGGCGATTATATTCATGTGAGCCAGACTCTCGATAATCGTCAGTGTTCCAGCTCTCAGAAGCTAACAGATGGCGCAAACGCAACTACCTTGGTAGATGACCAGTGTGATGTTGATCGCACACGTTTCGGGGATTCGCCTCCAACCTCTTCGTATGTGCACCCTGCAAGCTTGAGTGACGACCAATCTCGCAAGGGCTTTAAAACTCAAAGGGATCAAAGGACAGCCGATGCTGAATCCACAGGTGCGAGACTGGAAAGTCGCCTTGTGAGCAACGCCATATTCAACACATCCCACCACAATCGGGGAGATCCACCTCTCTCCATTTCAACGACTACCCTAGCCTCACACACCGGCTACAGGGGTTCTGACCAAGATTTGGGTTATACCATTACCCAAACCAGTGATAAAAACGCTGGCGTGGACACGGTCCATCGTAAAACGGTTCGAAAGTCCCTTTTTTCGAGCAAGCGTCATACAAGTTCAGGAAAACCCGGTCACGGCTCCGATCATACCTCTAAGTTTAGTCGCTTTGCTAAAACTCTCTCCTCAGCGTTTAAATACGGCTACGGGAATTCCCACAAGCCGCGCAGTAAAGAGTCCGGGGATGTTTGTGTCGATGATAATGATGTAAACCAGCCTGAAGGCGCTAACTCTGAACCACTTTTTTCTTTCAGGCGGAAGAACACACTTATCCTGCGCACACAGCTGACTGTTCGAGTCCATGCTATCATCGGTGAGTCTCAAACGTTGTTTTTGTCGAGAGAGAAAGAGAGAGAGAGAGGGAGGTTTTTTTTTTCTTCTTATTTTCTCTGGATTTGATAGATGGCTGCCTTACTCTTTTCTTTCTCTCTTTTAAAAGTCCTTTCCCACTTAGAGCTATCAAGTTCATTGTACTCATGCAAATGATCGAGTACTTCAAGATCGCTTTCATTCTCTGCCTTTTCTTTAAAGCACACCATGAAAGAGTTCTACCTCTCTAACTCATTCTATGCTGTCCCGCCCCTGCTTCCTCGTGAGAACACACTCTAGTCTCTAGACAATCTCTCAAAGATAGATGGGCAAAAGATATTTCGAAACGTTTTGTTTAGCCTAAATGAAATGTTAGGAAATGGAAAAAAAATTCAATAACAGAGGAACAGTAAAACTTGAGCCTGATGTTTATGATCTGCCATGCTGTGACGCTGTCTCGAATGTCTA
>BLXT01005577.1:270869-283199 GCA_019648995.1 Plakobranchus ocellatus
AATAAGAAATTTCGAGAGATCAGAAAGGAAATACAAATAGTAGCGTTTTTCAAGCTCACATGCTGAGTCTGTGAGCGCGATGATGAAGTAGGCCAGTTGTAAGATCGTATAAAATGTTGCATTATGAATTAATTTTTCTGGAGTAATATTGGCCATTTGTATATCATTATTAATTTACTGTACCTTGAATCTAAAATAATATATTGTTCCAATTCTGCAAGCGCTATTGTTATTCAATATCTTGTTTAAAAGAACTCAATTGGCAATCGTATGCATTTGGATCTAGATCTTAAAACACACAACCCCTCGTTTTGTGACGCTCCAGTTTATATATTAATTTATGGCGTTGTTCCGTCGACTCGGCTCTCTTTGGTTTTCAATGCTTTAGGAAGAATGATAGAAAATCGAAAGCATTGCATTGCTTAAAATTTGAAAGCATATTTGTTTCTTTTTTATCATGTAAAGATCTAGACTTTGACTTTTTTCCACTAGTAGTTTAGGCGATGAGAATGGAAACTTATCGAAAGCGCACTGTATAACCTATCGTGGAATTATGTCAACATGAAAGAAACAGAGAAAATCCACACAAGGAGAACGAACTTGCTTTAGACATCTTATCAGCGACCGAACTGAAGCATAACACCCATTCAACAACAATAGACTCAATCTTACGTCTAGTTTTTCTAAAATAAATTGGTTCTAATGAAGCAGAACTGTTAAATATTGCATACGAAAAACTTTCTCCAGAGTATCAAATATTCAGACGAAGTTTTGTCCGCCGTCTAGTGCACGCACAAACTCAAGGTCTTTTCTCCGCTAAACATCTCGAGGACTTCACTGCGTTAAAGTTGAATTATTTATGTTTGAAAGGGATAAGGTAATGTTGATGCGCGCAGCGGTATGGAGTTGTCTTTGGATGGAGGTGTGATTTATGATTGAAATCCACCGCGTCGTGAGATTTGAAAAGGTCATAAAGCCGCTGATTTTAACCATGTCATCGTTCCTCTTTTGAAAACAGTTCCATTTTAGCAGCGTCTTATTCTGCCATGTTCAATAATGCGAGAAACTAAAGCCACGCCACGAAAAATAGCAATCTTGTGGCAGACCAAGTCGGTGCATTACATTATACGTTTCCATCATTTCTCTAAAAAGTTCTTTTCTTATTGCAAAGATTTACAAATGGTATTATTAAAAAAAAAATGTGCAGAGATTACAAGTAAACAAAAGAGGAAGAGAAGAGAGAGGCAAACGCACTTATAAAGCGAGAGAGAGAGAGAGAGAGAGAGAGAGAGAGAGAGAGAAAGAGAGAAAGAGAGTGAGAGAAGACTGAAGGAACTGAGCCCAACAATAAAATTGCAAAACACAGGAGCCAGATCTGGTCACCAGAAGGTGATCTCCCATACAACAGGACTGGATGGAATGCTGGCAAGGCCTGACACCAACAGTGCATTGTGCAAAGGCAATCTGTTAGCGGATATGATAAGCCTGCCAATATAGGAAGATAACAAAGACAGCCGAAGTCGGAAAAAATATTGAGAAAATCAGAGGACGGCTGAGAGAGTAAGACTTAAATTACAAGCTCACAACACATGAACTCATTATGTTACAAACACAAGCAGTATACTTTATTTTACTCTTTCCTGACAGAAGATGATCGTTAGGGCTCCAAGAATGATCTTTTCTTTGTTATTCTCTTACTTCAGCCTCTCAAAGATACCTTAAAACATTTGGCATTTTCATTCGATCGGAGGAGGAGATAATCAACACAATAAAACAGACATATACAATTTTGCCACGCTCTCCGATAGAGGCGCTAGTCATGTTTGTAGCAGCATTGCATTCGTGAGCCGACAAGAGATGTCAGATGCTGTTCATAACTTGGTATTGCACCACCAGAAGTTCAAGAGGAAATTAGTGAGTTTAGAAAGAAAGAGAAAGACAAAGAGAAGAGGGAGAAAGAAGATGCGCAATGGAGAGGGAGAAAAGAGAAGAGAGAGAAAGAGAAAGAGAAACAGGGAAAACAGGGAGGATGAAAGGGATTAAGTTTCAGTTCAGGGTGCAAAACAGCAGTTACATCAGTAGAATGATAGAGATCCAGAGACTCACTCGGACACACTGTTATAGATAGGCAGCATTTCTTTGTTTGCTCTACGTGTTGAAATCAATGAGATAATAAATCATAATTATGTTGCATGTTTTTTTTTCTTAAAATATAATATATATATATATATATATATATATATATATATATATAATTATATTGTGCTTTGGAGGCTGCTATGTCCTTATTTTCCATCTTTGTTCTTTTCCGGTTTTTTTTCTTATGATTATAAAAATCCTAACAAACTCATTTCTCGTTGAAAATAACAAATTTATAAGGACCCAAGAGTAATTATGTGCAGTGGTCGATGGCCTCAATTGAAAAATCGATATCGGAGTGAAAATTTCGCCATGAGGGTGCACTGAGCCTAATGAGCCGGACGTGGTGGTCGAGAGTACCAAACAGATGGTCAATAATCGAAATGCTTGCGATTAAAAGACGAAAAAGAAATACTCGATTCAACCCCACAAGCTTCAGTACCTTCAGAACTCGGTTTGGCTCTGCATAATTGTGCTGTTGATTGGTCTTAAGTTTATATCGATAATGATTGATCAAACCCTACAATTAGGTCACGTTTCGATATTATGCATACAAAAACTTGATAATTCCGTATACACGAGGGTGTCGTTGACACAGTCGATAGCGAACTCGCCCTAAGACCTACAGAGATCCTTCTGTCGCGCCCTGGCCTGATGGAGGGCCTGAAAGCCTGAGATTATGTTAATGTTGGTGACAGACTATATATAAAACACAAAACCAATCCGTATACATACTATAATTATTATTTAAAAGTAAAACTCCTCCTTTCACTCCATCCTTTAGGTAGTTCCTACAGGCATGTGGCTCAGATTTTCGGAGCTACTGTGTATTTTTCCCTGACATATCGATGATACGTATTTTCTAAATGCTCTTCCGTTACAGTCATCGGCATTGGTGGCGAACGCGCCCTAAAATATGAAGAGGCTTCTCTTGCTGAAGACATGAGTTTCAACCAGCTATCGCCACCCACGCGTAAGACGAGCCTGAGATCAACTTGTATTGTACGTGTCATATGCACGAAAATATAGAGCTGCTTTTTGTCTACTTCCACTTGTTTCGTGTCCTTAATTTTTCCATAGAGAACGGGTTTCATGACTCTCCTAAGTGGCGACTGAAATGTCAAAACACTCCGTTTTGTTTCGTTCTTTATCGTCACAAATGACTCATCTATTTTCGTCTTTTCAGAATCATCTTGAATGATTTTCTTTTCAGCATCATTGCGCGTGAATGATTATGGCCGGCAAGATCTGAGCAACGCCTTTTTTTACCAATGGGCTTCAGAGATCAACATCTTATGGCGTTTGTAACTCTTAACTCCTGTACCGCTATAACTTTAGTCTGAGTGCGGTTACTAAGAGAGCGGTCAAAAACACATTGAAATATTCAAGACCTTTCACGTTTATCGCTTATCGCTTCTGAGACACTGAAAGGGTTTTGTTTTTCTTAGCTTCCTCCCCGTTGATTTTCAGGTGCAGACAGCAATTTTTGGCCTGATATTTGAATAGAAAAATCTATTTTTCTTCTATGGTTTTACGACTCGAATCACTCCATCTACATAACTGTATCACCCGCTAGTGAATGCTCAGCATCCCTTAATCTAATTAAATTCAATGTTTCCCAAAGGAGCTGAGCTCTAATATTTTCATGTTTCCATTCATTCATTTTCTGGGTGCCAGTGCTTGTCATCATTAATAAAGCCGCGTGTGTGCCTATGTGTGTGCCTGTGTGTGTGTGTGTGTTGTGTGTGCGTGTTTCATTTTGGGTGAAAATTTTAATGAAAAATAAATTGAAAGACAAAAAAAAGACATATCACATTTCACAAAATTAAGCCTGGGCAGGGTAAAGTCAATAACCGTTGATATTTGTCCATTTCTTGTCAAAATGTGCATTATCTGCGTTTGTGAATCAACAAAAACAGTGTGTGTGTGGAAAAGGAGGGGGCGGGGGGGGGGGGGGGGGGGGGTTGGAGAGAAGAGGCTATGCAGAATGGAGAGTTGCGCAGAGGCTGAGGAAAAGTTGCTGATGAGAAATGCTTCTTGGTTTCTTAAAGAAAAACAAAAACAATAAGAAGTAAGCACGGATAGTGCGAAACACAATAGTTCAGGTCCTCGGTTGGAATTTAAGCGTCTCAACTCGTGTACATTTCCCTACAAGCCTAGACCTTAAAAAAGATCTTTCGATCAAGAAGACGTGATTTATTTCCTTATTTTCCATCAAAGCTTTGCCTCGATAGAAGATATTTATAGGAAAGCACTAACGAAATTAAAACTTTCTTTTTCTCGCAAAAAAAAAAAAGAAAAGAACCAGAATTTCTAGAAAGGGAACGCACTTTCTCTCTCGCCAAACCTGCAGTCTCTTTGCTGCATACACCAATGATTTTTTTTTTGTGTGTGTGTGTCTTTTTGAAGCATAAGGAAGGATTTGGACAGCGTATATGTAGGTAGAGAATTGAGTTTAAAAAGTATTTATCATTTGAAGAGATAAGTAACAAGAAAAGAAGAGTACTTCGATTGTTTTAATAGTTTTTTGATTGCCCAGCAATATGTGATGCTTTCTGTCAAAACGGGGCATGAGGTACCCTGGCCTATTTTGAGATATTGCTATGTAAAGTTAATACACTGGTTTTTTTTAGCTTAATTTTTTTATTGCGAATTCCGATCCTAAATACATTAGTGTTGAAGTTTATTATAAAATAAAAACAATATTTCTGTGTTTGAAAATACACTTAATACTACATTTCTTTGACAGAGGTCTAATTCTTGATCGAAAATTACATAAAAATGACCTTTTTTTCACAATAATTTTGGTTATTAATCAACAAGCCACTCTGGCATTGTTTGGTATCATTGTAATCGGGAAAACCTGAACTTTCTAAATATTGCATTCTTTTCCACATTCAAAATAATTTCCATCAAGCTCTTCTATGATAAAATCTGTGAAAAAATAGCCTCCGTTGATAGCAACAGAGGGAAATCCCCGAAAATCCAAACAAACGAGTGGCTGAGACCGGTCACATTTCTTACGGTTGCTTCAAAATAGCGTCTAAACAAAACATCATTTAAATGCTTTGAACTCCGCGAAAAGCTCGAATTTAGCAAATGTTGTGCACGAAGACCGTCTAGTAAGCTTAATAGAAGAATATTTAATGGAAGACGAAGAAGAGGAGGAAGTAGAGTCAGATCAAGGGCAACTGAAAGAAAGTTTAATTAAGTAGATCTACGCAAGAGGCAGATGTTGGAGGAGCGGGGCTAGCAGAAGAAGAATCCTCAACATCTGGCAGTAGTAGAATAACTGAAATAGAATCAGAGGAAGAAAGCAGAGGTGATGAAATATTGATTTAGTTGCGGATTTAGAGAGAAATATAGAATTAGATAAGGAACATTTTTTTAGAGCGTGATCCTAAGTTAGATGAATTAGAAGGTTTGTTTGTGGCTGCAAGCTGCAAGTGGCATCAGGAGAGACAGGATGTATTAACAATTTACAGCTGATTGGATTTTCAATCGAAGGCTCACCATTTCTGAGCTGTCAAAAGTTAAGAACGATTAATTTTTTTTTCATTAACTAAATAGATCCTCTAAAATGGTAAAGCTAAATTGACAAAAACTCAGATCTTCAAGACAACCATAGGTGCTTAGTTCTGAATCTGAATCAATAGATCCAGATCTAGAGAGGTGCTAAGTAGAAGCTGTTGACAGAGATTTTTAAGAATCAAATTACTCACACTTCTTAATTTCTATTTATTTTTTTTAACACTTGGCTGCATCCAAATCGATACAGGGAAAGCGGGAGTGGGGAGCACACTCGAAAGAAGCCAGTGCATTAATTTTTTCTCCGGTACAAAAGTACATCTGACTTGCATTTAACCTTACATGGGGTTTAAAAGTGTCGAAATTATTTAATATAATTATAGTTCATGATTTCCTTTCAGCTTTCAAGCAAACATTAACAAAATAAAAAATGGTTTTGCAGAGCGTCAAATTTTGTTGTATACTATAAATATCAACAAAATTTTGAAAATCTTGGATGATTTTTTTAAGTGCACCAGCCATAAAACATTGAGAGCATAACTTTTACTTATTTATTTATTTTTTATTTGCTTGTAGATGATAAATAGATTTATTGTGAGTAGATATTACCAAGTTACTTTATTTTTTGCATCCGACGCAGACGCAAAAGATTACTATTTCAAAGGTCTGCTTGATTCACCTGGAGTGGCGGATTCTCTTTAATTTTTTTTTATTTTTCATACAATAATAACGGCGCTTTTTAGCGTTACTCAGCAAACACTATAATAAGTATTTTGCTACTTTGAATGCTTTGTGAACTTATCATAAGTAATATAAAATTATAAAAAGGAAGACTTGGAAAAAGTTCTACCCTGTGTAGTTACGATAAAATTGATGAAAATAAAAAATGATTTCCTAATTTCATGGAATGGAATTTAGATTGATAAATGCATATTTCCTGAAGGTGGAGAGATAAACCACTTGATGGTTCTATTTTTGAAAAATCATTTTGCAATACTTATCTTAATGATGTTTTTCATTTTCTTGAATAGATATCACTTAACTAAAGTCATAAATAAATTATTGTGCAATATCTTCTGAGATTACATTTTTCCTTTATTTTGTGCTGTTGCGGTGAGGCATGGAAATGTATGACGTGCTTTAACATAAACAAAACTGAATGACACAATGTGAAATTTTGTGTGGGTATCAAGCATTATGTGTTCTTTGTGACTGCCAAATTTTGTTGCTCTCGGATAATTAAAACCTATTTTAAACCCAGTTTTCTCAATAAAACGATTTTTTGCTTCGCGCGTACCAACCATGTCTAAATGCCCATAGCTCAGCCAACAATTATCTTATTGACATAAACTTGGTGTCAAATTAAAGCTTTAGACTTGAACCACAAAATGGTATAAATATCTCAAAACATCCTGCGGGTATCTTATGCCCCGTTTTGACAGAACGCATCATATATCGTATATTAAATTAGAAGGACTAAATATTTTAATAAACCAGATTTTATATTGCATAAGAAACCTTGTTTTATGGGTCTTGAAACTGGGTTTTTTTTGCTTTAGTTTTTTTTTTTAATCACTGAAATGTCAGTCTACTGTACTGAGTGCCAAAGTAAATTTTTTGGTCAGCTTTGTTTTTTTTTGTTTGTTTGTTTGTTTGTTTGTTTTTAATAGAAAGCTTTTATAAACGACGCCCATATTAACATACCTTTGTATCTTCATTTTTTTTATTATGTTTGAACAAAGCATATTTTCTCGTACGCTCTCAATCACCAGTTTTGTAATCGCTGTAAAGAAAATTTCAGAAAACTATGAACGCAGAGAGTTATATCTCACAAAGAAACGGTACCTTTTTTATTGTACCAGATGAATAACGCATGAGCCATTTTGAGATAAAATTGTCGGGATGCAAATCATCGTAATGATAACGGTAGGCCCAAGTCAGTGTTTCTTGTAAGGAACAGTGTGGGCGGAATGGTTCTGATCCTTTTATACAGCAATAGAAAAAAAACTTCATAGTTTGTGTGTCATCCTGAGTCAAAGCTAGATGGGTTTTCTTCATCCCTCTGGTTTTTGTCAATGTCAATATTCAAGCTCACAATCTTTCTTTCACACCCCTCTCTCTCTCTCTCTCTCTCTCTCTCTCTCTCTCTCTCTCTCTCTCTCTCTTTTTTTTTTCTCTCTCTCTCTCTTTCTCTCTTTCTCTCTTTCTCCTTTGCTCTTTCTGTTTCTCTCCCTCCCTACCCCTATCTCTCTCTCTCTTTACCTGTTTGTCTTTGCCTTTCTTCCTTACAAACAAACACGCATAAACACACACTCACATACAGCAATCGATTGTCGTGTCAGTTTTTGCTTCACCTACAATATTTTCGGTTCGAAATGTAGTCATTTCTCTTTTCTTCTTTTATTCTTTCTCTCTTTATTTCTCTCTTTCCTTTCTCTCTCTCTCTCTCTCTCTCTCTCTCTCTCTCTCTCTCCTCTCTTTATTTATCTATCTATCTGTCAATTATCGACTGTCTTTCTATCAATCTATCGACTGATCTTTTGATCTTTCTACTTACCTATCTATCCATGCATCTATCTATCAATTTACCTATTTATCCTTCAATCCACTTATCTTTTATCCATCTACTTATTTATTCATCTGTCTATCTATCTATCTATCTATCTATCTATCTATCTATCTATCCATCTATCTACTAATTAGCCCATCAACCTCTATTCTTCCTCTCTGTCTTAAGTTCCTTTCCACCTTTATTGCCACATATTATAAAAGCAGTGAAACTAGTATGCCTACATTATTTCATGCGCTAGTGTGTGACAGAGGTAGATGTGTGTGTGTGTGTGTTTGTGTGATATTGAAGTGGCTATGAGAAAGAGGAAAACCTAATAACACACCACTGAAATCTTAAGGTACAGTCAGTTCCCCTGAGAACTCCATAAGCTGCTGTGTTAAGGAGACAAAGATCTGAAGCAAGAGCACGTTCTTAAAAGAGGATGAACGTCGAGTCTTGTAGGGTGATGTCACTGTACTTCCTAAAGTCTTGAGGCTTTTAGGGAGCCCATTGCATCATCTTTTCCAAGTCTGATCCTGTCGCTGGGGACAAACAGCACGAGTTGAGGCTTGTTGTTTTTTAACTATACATTTTCACCCAAGGTGTAAGCGGGATTTTTCTTTTGCGGACGGACATTTCATCATTATTCCTCAAAAAAACTTTGATCCTTGCCCACTGAGCAATGAAATCTATGCTCTCTTGAGCTAAAAGCGTCCATTAACTATGCTGTAAATGTTTGGATGTATAATTATGTTTAGAAGATTCGTTTAGAAAATCGTATTTGACATTTTAAAATTCTTATAACAATTCTAGTTGTTCCCTTTTTCCGGGTTATTGTTGTCATATTGGAGACACATGTGATGGAAAATGGCAGGAATGGGGAGGAGAGGGAGAGAGAGAGAGAAGCTGGTTTTTATATACAGCCAGTCTACAACAAGGTGATCTTAGTCTTTTAGGTCCTCCGTCAGGCCAGACCGCCCGCCGATAGCGCGGCTCGAAGGGTCCCAGCAGATCTCAGGGCGAACTCGCTAACCACTGTGCCACCGACGCCCTAGAGAGAGCGGGAGAGAGAGGGAGAGAGAGAGACAGACAGACAGACTGACGGACAGAGAGAGACAGAGAGAGAGAAGAGAAGAAAAAAAAAAGATTTTAATTTACCAGAGCTCAACCGAATAAGCAGCAGTAACCAGATCTGTGTATCTCTATCTTTATCTCAAGACAAAACCGGTTACACATCCTTTCCTCGTTTATCAAATACCGACAAAAAATTGACAATTCATTTCTTGGGCAATTGAAGAATGGAGGAAAAAAATGAATGAATATATCACACCTCTAGAGGCAGAGATAATGGTGGTGAAAATGAAACAGACTAGTACACTCCCTGCTGGTAGATGCTCTTTTGGGCAGAAATTATTGGCTCTGAAAGGAAAGAAAAGCAAAATTATTGCCCAATCGTAAACCCTAGTCTTCTAGTATATTTTAGAACAGGACTCCGTAAAGTGAGGCAATTCGCCAACTTGATCTGAAACGGAAATAGCTATGCCAATAATCTGATGATTTATGCTTTGGAACTGATAAAACTAATAACGCAGCGGCTGTAAGCCTCATGTAGATTACGGAAAAATACATACAAAAATGTTCAATATTATTTTAACTATAATATTGGTAATCCTTACATACTTCTTAACATCGCTAGTTTTGTGAATTAATTAAAATTTTGTTAGAGTTTATCTCAACCACAGAAGTGAACGAAAAAGGTTGAATACTCGCCAAAAAATGTTTGAATAATATAACAGGGCATGCTTTTTCTGTCACGTTGAATTAGGTGAATTAATGGAGAGTTATTTTTGTTTACAGTTGGGTTGGATCCATTTCGAAGAAACCCAACAAAACCTTCCCCTTGTCTTTGAATGCACGCGATCAAAAGCTTTTACTATCATTCTTTTAATAATTCTTATTCTTACGCCTTTTTTTGTGTATTGCGTTACTTTGATTTCGATACTGTGGCTGTAATCAGACTCTAATCGTTCAAGACCAGCTTGATCGCTTATCAAAGTCTTGTAATGCTTCCCAAAAATCGTGTGTCATCTCCGCTTCGGTCATAGAAATCTCTATATTTCTTTCCGAAAATCAATTGATCCCACACCATCAATTTAATAATTAGCCGGCCACTAAGTAGTACTGATCTTCATTGTTGATTTTATGTTGCAAAGATCTATTCCAATGGACTCTTTATTAGGTGCCTTGCCTGGAACACACATTGGCGATCATGTTGATCCACTAAAACGTATTCTCAGTTAACCTTAAAAAGGCTGATGTTGCTACCAATATCTCTAAAAGACTAAAAGTAAACATTAAAATCATATAAATGAACGCTAAATTTGCAATAAGACCCACAAGTCGGATCTGGAAGTATGTGTATTTATAGTGTGGAATAAAACTAAACCTTGGCCGCACCTTTGGCTATTGAGCTACCCTAGGTAAAATGGATCACCTGCCATACAATTTTCACTGAAAGCATTATGATTCTTGGGATTATTTTTTTAACGTTGGCGACGTAGCAGGATATTTCACCATGCTGGAAGGTTCAGATGGAACCCATAAAAGATTTTGTAATACTAGTCAAATGAATCGTCCAGACTGCATGTAATCTAAATAATGTGGTGCTACTTTTCCATTTTAAAAATAGAATCATATTTAAAGTGATGTTGTGTGTGAATCTCTTTCCTAACAAAATTTGTGAATCCACCATACGGATTTCAGAACTCATCAAACTGCTTTCTCTCTCTCTTTCTCTCTCTCTCTCTCTCTCTCTCTCTCTCTCTCTCTCTCTCTCNNTATCTATCTATCTATCTATCTATCTATCTATCTATCTATCTATCTATCTCTCTATCTATCTATCTATCTATCTATCTATCTCTCGCTCGCTCTCTGTCCCTGAATGAGTACAGGTGTATACAATATAAAACTAGTGTGTTTCTCTTTACCAAGTACAATTACATCAGAAACTCTTTAACAATATTCTCTTGGCTCTCCTCCAAAATGGACCAGCCTACATTTTTATACCTTGATATAAGTATTGCATAAAATTAGCACATAAATCATTCATCGATTCTGATGCACTGACCTGCAGCACAAAACTGATGCCATTTCCATAAAATTTGGCTCAGGGCTGGGAAAAGTGATAGCCTTCTACTTGTGGCCGATCGACTTCAGTATCAATTCCAGAAAAATCTCTTTGTTTCCATTTAACTCATACTGGTGGCAGGATGATATTCTCTGTTGAATTGTAAATTTACTCTATTTCTTGTGTTCATTCATTTTTTCTTTTATTTCCATTGTATCTTAGCCATAGATAAAAGACAATGCCATGGCAAATTGAAATAAACGTGCATTATTCTAGAGACAAGGAGATTTTCATTGCCATACAAAACTATCGATGAATAACTCTGCTTTTTTTACTTAAAAAAATATATTTGTGATTTTTTATTGCTGAATTATTGACTACACTTATGTAGCTTCTGCACTGTAAACATTGTAACATTTTTTATGTATGTATTTTAAAAGCACAGTTATAGAGATCATCGCCAACATTAATGCAATTTCTGTAAACGTTATCGATATTGTACGTAGAATGTCATTAAAACTATTATGAAGATCATGAACATTATAAATCCAACTTCCTTTTGCTTCAAATTTTAACTTTATTAGTAGCATGGTGTTTTAAACCTTTATAATAAGAATGATTGTTCAGAATGTCAATGTGCATTCTGTTTATTTTTACACCTAATCGAAGCATTTCTCAAAGATTTTAAACCATAGCAATAATAATTGTATTCACTACCATCAAAATTTCAGAAACAAGAACAAATGGTTGTATTTTTATATTATTGTTTTTTAATATTATCTTTCTCCTTAGCCAGAAATACTTTAAAAGGAAAACAGAACTGTTTCTATTTTTATCACGCTTGTCAAAACTTGACGTGAGTGGATGAAATCAGGATCTCTTTTGTATGCATAGTCGATGAGATGACCAAAAAACCAAAACAAAGACAATGAGCGAGTTGATGGAAGAGAATAGAGAGAGAGAGAAAGAGAGGGAGTGAGAGAGG
>BLXT01005577.1:289559-299631 GCA_019648995.1 Plakobranchus ocellatus
GGGGGGGGGGGACTATAATAATATGAGTGGTGAATGCTTCATGACCACAATATTCCGTGATCAATGTCTTTCCACAACCAAAGAGGACCCGAGGGGGGTTAATAATCAAAGCCCCGTAGCCCAATTCATAGTTTTTGTGCGTACGTCTAACCGAAGTGGGAGTAGATTTCTAGACTGAGTAAACTCTCGGCGTTTTACCTGCTATGGCTAGGGTGAAAAATATTGTCATATAGTATATTAGTTTTGCAGATTAAACCATCGGAATGTTCACAATAATGTATAAAACTTTTAATGGCGCCTAGGGCAAGTTGCTAGGGCATTAGGAAAAGATGCTAGAGTCCCCTAAGATTTTATTGTCAACCATTCGGTATTAGTTTTGCATTTCAGGGTTTTGGTCCCCCCCGCCAGGCGAATGTGTCAGAGTCAGGAGAGAGGGAGAGGGAGGAAAGAGAGCGCATTAGAGAGGGAGAGAGAGTAGGAGACGGAGAAGGACAGAAAGAGCGAGGGAGCGTTCTCTGCATGTTTTCATGGAGTTCGTTCTAAGAATCGTGCTAAAATGTCCGAAATTGTCGGTGGTTTTAAAAAAAAAAGGCTTAACCACTATTCATTCCAAACATGTCGATCCCTACAGGTCCTATTGAATTTATTAGCTCAGCTCATCTCTCGTTGGTCAGTTGACTTGGCATTGAACTGCAAACTAACACAGTCTTATAGGTTCAATTTAATTCATCTTCAGTATAAGGGCTTGGGTCCACGAAATTATGAATTCATGCAATTCGAGAGAACAGGCCTTTTATTGAGACCCCATCCTCACCACGATCTTACAAGAGCGGGAATTAAACCAGGAAGACCTAGGTCACCAAAAGCTTTGCTTAATCAAGTGAACACAAAATCAACCTAGTCACAGAGATAGCACCACAAATTTTTGACAAATCAAGACATCTAAAGTTTGGCTATTTGTTGTTATTTACATTTTAAAATAAAGTCACCATTATTAAGATGTGAAGAATAAATGTATTTGTGCAATCATTACCATGATGATATTTAGCTTTTTTACATAATACATTTCGATGCTGATTGGACGTGATTTTTCTTAGCAAATTAATGTAATTTGTTTCACCCTCTCTCACCCAGGGCTCTACTCATCCCCAAATTTCCCCTTTCATATGTAACGCTAAACATCTTAAAGTAGATCTTTTTGATGAGACTCCACTCTTATTTGAAGGTTTCGGGGCATAAGGAAGAGTGCTTTCCCAGAACTAATCATTACTGCGTCTAGGGGCACATCAGAGACATCAGGATACCAAGGTTGAACGTTAAATCGGTACAGACTGCAGATGAAATGTCACTAGCACTGAGAGCTGTTGGGTCTGACAACCTGTCCACTCCAGTTCCTTTCCCAGGGTACCCAGGGTTAATCTTCTTAAGTGAATAGAGCATTTAGTTTCTAGTAACACGGTAACAACATAAACCATTGTAGTGGTCGCTCATTTGACCTGTTGATGGACACATTAATAAACAGTCTGGTAGTGAATTAGAGTCTATTTTTAGAAACATTCATTATTGTGTGCCAAGGGAATTTAAAGCTCTGGAAAAGAAATGACCTGTCTTAAAAGTGGCTTTAAAATCTTCTTCACCTAAACAAATATGGTCAGATGGCGCCGATAAAACAAGTGAATTCGGACTTGAAATAGTTAATTTGAATGCGCTGGAAAGTATAAGGACATCTAGCAACTGTCCTGAATTTTTCCAATCTCCCTACAATCAATGGTATTGGATTCATTGAAAGTCTCTCTTTTAGATATTGCTTTGATTTATGGCGTAAATAAAATATAACTGAACCTAAAACCCACCACTCCCCTTTTTGTCTATTTCCACACGATTGTTATAAAACAACCAAGCTGGACAATGCCCACCTATTTAGGAGCAAAGAGGAAAGCAATAAAGTCGGGCTGAAAAAATTGCTCGTTTATGAATATTGGCCTGGTTCCTCGTTTAGTTGGCAATAAATACACGATTTGAAAAATAGTCATTCACACATTCAGGTTCTAGGAAATAAAGTTTGGAAATTCTGCCCTCTCTTTTTAATCTTATCTGTCTCCCACGTACACACATACTCTCTCTCTCTCTCTCTCTCTCTCTCTCTCTCTCTTTTTCTCCCTAAATTTATGGTTCTCTTCTTTATTCATCCTCCCAGCCAATCTTTCTTTTTATTTACTCTCCTCCATCTTTCTCTGCTATTTTTCCCTCCCTCACCCTGTGTAATCCCTAATTTTGTTTCTCCTCCCCTTCCTCTCTCTCTCTCTCTCTCTCTCTCTCTCTCTCTCTCTCTCTCTCTCTCTCTCTGCTTCTACAAATGTCCCCTGCTTCTTTTTTTGCACACAATGTTTACCAGGTTTCGTGACTAAGGTCACTTCTGATATCAGAGAATTCAATGGGCATCTCTCGCCTCAATGATTCCAATATTCATTCTGATAGATTCTAATGTGTTGGGAGCCCAAAGCAGTAACTTGCATAAAATCTATTCTTTACCTTAATTATCGCATTCCTGTGGCTTCAGCTTTTTTTCTTTCTTTCTTTCTCCTTCGGCTTTCGCTTTCCCTCTTTAATTTGTCATTTTTTCCCTTCTTTTTTCCTGCTCCTTTTCTCTCTCAAACTCTTCCTCCACCCTTCCTCTCCTCCTCCTCCTCTTTCTCTTCTTCATCCCCCTTTCCTCCTCCTCCTCCTTCTCAACCTACTCTTCCTTCCTTCTTTCTCCCAACTTTCTTCCTCCTTATTCTTCTTCTCTACCTTTTAGTTGTCCTCCTATTCCACCTCACAATTTTCCTCATAAAAACAGGGAGCACTTTCTGATTCTCCTCCTTGTCCCCCCCCCCCTCTTTTTTCCTCCTCCTCATTTTTCTAGTCTCCTCACCCTTCTCCTTTTCTGCTACTATATTCATTCAACCTCCATTTCTCCTATCAAAATAAGAGAAACTTTCTCTTATTCTTCTTTTTTAGTCTTTTTAATTTCACTATCTAAAGCGCGATTGAAAAGCCTCCACGAGAAAATTGGTGATACATAAAACTCCGAAAGAAACAATGAAAATAATTGAATAAGAATCCTTCAACTAAAGAGCAAATCAATTCCTGGGTGTAAAATTCTTGAGTGTATTCTCTAGAGAGAATAGGAGAAAATAACGCTGTTAAAAACAGAATAATTATTGGTTTAAGGCGTCTAGGAAGTGTAGCATGTCATGTCAAATAGTCTTGTCTTACAGCCCCCGCCCCGCCCCTCTTTTTTTTTTCTTTTTTTTCTTTCCTCATCCTATCTCTTATAGTCTTTCATTCACTCGCTGTCTTTCGTTGTCTCTCTCGCTCTCTCCTCTCTCTCTCTCTCTCTCTCTCTCTGCCTCTCTCTCTTTCCGTCTCCTTCTCTCTTGTACTTTCCCTTGTTCTCTTGCTCTTTTTGTCGTTCTCCATCTGATTTTCTATCTTTCTCTGTTTTCCTATTATAATTCTTCAGCTTTCTTCCCTTTCTATTTCACACCTTCTTGCCTCATGTCTTTATATTTCTGACTTCCCCTATTCCTACGACTCCTCTCTGCTTTCTTGCCTCTCTATCTCTCCATATCTCATCCCCTCATTAGTGTGTCTCTGTCTCTATACCTCTTCGCTCTGTCTACTTTTTTTCTTTATCCGTGGGCCTTTCTATCTCTTCCTGGTGTATTGAATCAGGGCATTTTTTTAAAGTCAAGCCCAATCGACAATCCAAGTATCTCCCCTTTGGTCCTTAGCAAATGCGTTTAGAAAATGCCAATCCCATACAAAATCTGTTGAGAAGAGTAGATTAGCTATGATGCTATCAAGAAAGCCAATGTCATTGTAACTTTGTTTGTTGTTAATTGAGTTTAGATTTAGACTCGGAGCGGCTGATATTTGATCTGACCTTCTTTACATATATTGTTTAGTCAATTCTTAGCAGACCCATTCTGGTTTAACAGTACTATAATTGTTTTTAGCTAGTAATTTGACCTTTTTCTGATCTAAGGATTTCTTGGTTTCTCGAAGGTGCGAAAAACATTGTTTACAGGAAGTTGTTAGATCATAACAAGCAGACCGGATAAGTTTGGGAAAATTGAGAGTATTTGATGGGTTAATATTTTACGCTGTCTGTATTTACATAAGACGGTAACTTTTAGTCTTTTCTGGCATTAAGCTGTTTGTGTAATATTGGCCAAATTAGCCTGTGCATTGCATAGCTAGTACTTAGTAGAAGCTGTGGGCGGTGGGTATAGAAGGATCGTCGAGAGAAAGTTCGAGATATCGATCAGAGATAGACTGCCGATGCTAGTGAATTTGTAAATCTATAGAAAGTTACCCTTGCTGTTATTCAAATAATTATTTTTTACTAATCTTTTCATGATCTCATGTCAGATCCTTATAAAAATTATTGATGAGCTACCCTTTTTCAATAGTCAGAAAGAAATCTGGTTTACAATCACTGTACTCAAAAAAATTCAAGGATAGTTTTCGTGTACGCTCGTAAAGAGTGTGAGACACTGTATTGTGTTTGCTTAGTTTTTTAAGATGCAGGGCTTCGAGTGGCCCAGACATAGATTGGCTGTGATTCTGAGGCTTCCAGTGCGAAATAGGCCCACACTGATCATACAGATCATTCGGACAGAACTGATCGTGCTGACGATATTAACGATACGACCGTACTTGCCGCACTGACCTGCGGTAAAAGAGGTTAATCACTGTAGCTATTTTTATTCTTTTTCCTTATTGTCTACGTCATTTCATTAAGCAAATTATCAATGCCTTGAAAGAGAGTTTTTGGAAAGATATTTTTTTTCAAAGCATCCCATATCTAAAGTTGTTACAGAGGGTGTTTGAATGCATAGGGGGCAATGTTTTCTCTTTAATCATTATATCATTATAGTCTTCAAAACGAGCCCAAAAGTCAACACATGTGCAGATGTGGTCAGGGATTGTTATGAAAATTCAGTTTTTAATTTGCTGAATTTTGGATAGTATATGGATAATCATAACGAAAAATGAAAAAATAATAGTAATGATGATTATAATGAAGATGGTGATGATGATGATGATGATGATGATGATGATGATGATGATGATGATGATGATGATGATGATGATGATGATGATGATATTGGGAGCTAGAATTGAATGGGCATTAAGGCTATCGATTCTAATGTTTCTTGATCACTCTTTGCATATCAAAAGCCCTTCTTTCTGTCAGAATCTTTCCTGGGTCCTTTTTTATGTATAACAAGTTCTGTATATCTAATGTTCATTATGTGTTGTTGTAATTCTTGTTTACTTTTCCCTCTCTACGTACCTGTGGATATCCTCTATCTATCTATCCTTGTATCTGTCAGTCTAGCTATCAATCTATGTATCTATCCATCTTTTTTATGTAATTATGTATTATTCTTTTCACTCAAGCTATTACTCTATTTATCAGCCATGCCATCAATTTATCAGGCCACCTATCCACCCATTTATACACACACACACACACACACATATATATATATATATATATATATATATATATATATATATATATGTACATAAAATATATCTAAAAGGCTTAACGACAACTAGGCTTGACGTTTCTGCCATATCTCCTCCAGAACCACCATATGCGCAGTCTCAATTTTTTTGGAACATAATCCATCCATCTTAGTGTCACATTTAGTACATAAAAACCAAGAAATACTTACTGATTTTAAGAAGATATATTTTTTTAATTTCAACAAACCTATTTTTGGCAATCACACACACATACACAACAACGAGTTTCAAACCAAAATACTTCCTTTTTGGTAATGAAAAACAAAATAATACGTTAAGTTTTGAATCCATGGCTTTGAAAAGAGATTAAAAGTAGGAGCTAACTCTTATATTAACGTAATAATTCACCTATTTCAAATTAAGCAGGTAAAGAAACTGACATTCTTTCGTCTAACTCATTATGAGCTCGAGTTTCAAACCAAAATGCTTCCTTTTTGGTAATGAAAAACAAAATAATACGTTAAGTTTTGAATCCATGGTTTTGAAAAGAGATTAAAAGTAGGAGCTAACTCTTACATAAATGTAATAATTCACCTATTTCAAATTAAACAGGTAAAGAAACTGACATTTTTTCGTCTAACTTATTATGAGCTCGAGGAAAAGAATTATTTGACCTATTTTAGAGAGCGAAAGCGAAACAGGAAAACCGCGAAAGTGATGCTCTACTTTACAGGCTCCATCGCTCTCCCCGTACAGTCATTCCAATACTCTTACTAAGTCTTAGATTGAATTCCCAAGCGTGCTATATTTTGTGGGATTCTGAATGAAGATTTCAAATAGCAATATTTAGCGATATAGATTCTAGATGTAGATCTTGGCAATCCCTCTATAGATCTAGATCTAGGCCTAAAACCTAGCATTAAAAAAATCTGTGCGTTTGCTTAAATCGAATCGACATTGGGTAGGCCTAGATGGAGACAGCCTAAGCCTAGACTCTAAATTTAGATCTAGATCTAGATTCTAGCTTAGATTTTTATAGCCTGTTTTATCTGAATCATAGATCAAAATCTGAGTTTGATCTTAAATCTATAATGCAGGTATATTATTGGAGCCAAGAGTCTAGAGGTAAATCTAGATCCAGATCCTGGTAGGCCTAGATCTAGACCTGGGCCTAATCCTGATAAATTTAAACAGTCTTGATGTAATCAAATGTTGGATCAAAAATCTAATCTAGATCAACTGATTAGGATCCATAAGCAAAATTGAGCAAGTCTTTCCCAAAATTTTATTCCACGATTCTGATTTATTGCCCAATACCGAAGTTTAGAGAAGGCCCTTTCTTAATATCGTTGGACCACGCTGAGATTAAATTAAAATATTCGCCTAGATATTTTTTTAGATCTAGAATCAGTATCTCGATAGCTAAAGTTTATTTCAAGCTTTCCTTAAAATGATATATTGATTGCGAACTTTCATTCTCATTGCCTCTGCTTCTTCCATTCCAAGGTATTCTGTTTTTGAGGCTACCTGTTCGCCTTTTTTCCAGGGACCGTGCCTTCATGAATTTTTCTGTAGGCCTATACATTTTCGCTTCTTTTAATTTCCAAAATATTTCATCTTTTCTGTTTAAGTTTTGTTCAGGAATTAGTTCAGACTTATCTTGTTTTGATAGACTTCACAAGCGCACTTTTTGAAAAATTGGATTGTACATAAAGATTTCTTTCAAATGATGCAAAAAGTCAATCTCTAATTGCGGAAACTCACTCCAAGTCAAGGTATCAACTTCGAAGCTTCAGGATCCTGCTCAGACAAGGATAAATTGAATTGAGATTGTGTCACATAGCAGTAACTTCATTTGGTTTATTTTTGCTTTGAATGAAGGACATGATATCTCGAGTCCATAGGGCATAAATACTGAATGAATCATGGCAGCTGCTAGATTAATTTTTAATTAATTTTTTTCAGGTCCCAAGCCCTTCAAAAGTATAGAATGCAAACTGTATCCATAGCTGACATGAAATGATCCTCAATTAAAAATTAAACCTTATTAAGGCTGCGTTATGCAAAGCACATTCGTTTGGTTTATGTTTTTGTTCTGGGATTTTCACTGCATTTGTGAAGGAATGTCAGTTTTTTGCCTGGTTTCAATATTGAAGAGAAGAAAAGCTAAACAATAAAAATTGTATCAAACTTTATCCAGTTAAATTGATCTGACTTTTAAAACCATCTCAAAAACAATTTATTCATCGAGTGCGCCGCTTACAAAAACAATATCTATTTTATTGTTCTCAGTCAAATCGAATTACCCCAAAGGATTGGTCTCGATTCAAATATTGCAATGAAACCTTTTCACAATATTGGTGATCTCAAACTCATTGACGCGAGAGAATTCGAACCCGCCACACTAGTTTCCTGTATTATCTAATAAAAGGCTAAGGTGAGACCTTTCTCAGCTATTCTCTCCTAAATATCTCATATATTAGATGTGACATTTTATATATATATATATATATATATATATATATATTTTTTTTTTTTTTTTTTAATGAAAAATAGTCTTTTTTATCCGGTGCTAAATTTGATACATAAAACGCAAAGAATACTTACAGAAAGGAACATAATTTTTTGGCATAGTATTGTTTTTATCGCGATAATGGAAAACATTGAGAGCAATCTTGCCCAATCGTTGCTTAAAAAGATGAGTTAAAACAAATTTTGAAAAAAAAAGGATCCAGTATATTAAATAGGATGTCATGATAAGTAGATTATTGCCGTATGTAATATCAATAAAATTGGAGAGCACTGTGCTATACTAATTTATCGCACACGCTGGACACGCTGTCAATACCACAGAGGATAGTTGTGCAATTGATGATATCACACTTGACTTTGATGTTCCAAGTTGCGCCTCCAGATAACTGTAAACGAAAATATAAAATCTTGTTAAGTGCCTCTTTCTTTGCCCGATACCCCTAGAAGCAAAGACTTGGGTTGTCTAGACGGTTTCGAAAGGCAGACGAGAAGCAGTGAAAGCTCATCCCGGCCCACTGGGGACCAAACTGGCAACTTTGACTTTGATTCTCTTTGTTTTGCCCGCACTGCATATTGTAAACAGACATTTTCCTTTTCTCTTCTTATCAGCCTTTTAAAATAATTTTTCCTTAGTTTCTCTTCTCTTCTGTTTATTTTTTTCCAATCTTATCATCCATGATCATCTTTTATTCCATAATCCAAATAGCTCTCTACCTACTGAAAAAGGTCTATGTTTTTGCTTTTGTCTCTAGAGATTTACCTCAATTTCTTTTTTGTCTTTTTAAATAATCAGTCTTTCTTTTTTTTATAAATAAGGCTCTCTCTTTTCGAAAAAATATTTTTGACACACCTCTGTCTGTCTGTCTGTTCGTCTGTCTGTCTGTCACTCTCTCTCTCTCTCTCTCTCTCTCTCTCTCTCTCTCTCTTTGTATATATATATATATATATATATATATATATATATATATATATATATATATATATATATATATGTGGCTCTATCTTATATCTTCCATCAATTCGCTCACAGTCTTTTATTTCGCTTTTTGGTCATCTCATCGTCCACGCATACAACAGCGATCCTGATTTCATTCAGGCACGTCAAGTGTTACGATGAATGATAAAAATAAAATAGTAAGATTTTCCTTTTCAAGCTTTTAGGCTAAGATGAAAGACAATACAACAAAATAATATACTGAAAAATGAAACTTCTTATTTCTGAAACCTTAATGACGGTGAATGCGATGATTGTTTTTATGTTTTAAAACACCTGTAGTTAAAGTTTCGATTAGGAGTAGAAATAAACAGCAGTTGCATTGACTTTCTTGACAACCGCTATTTAGGGATTTTCTTTTCTACAAAGAATGAAAGATATCATTGGATTTGAACATAAATATCCGCATTTCATGACTTCACGCCATCCTTACTACTTAAACAGGCATACTGCTTCCTTGTCTGTTGTTGCCTGGTATAACAACAAGCAGTTTTTACTATTGGCCTTGTCTGGATAGCGGTATGGCACTTATGAGCTTTTGGTTTATTAAAAAATCTGAGCTGAGAGAGAGAGAAAAAAAATCATCAAAAAGATATTAGTCAGAAAACTATGAAGACAGAAGGTAAGGATAAATAACATAGATGGACAGACTGAAAGATACTTAGACATATAAAACACAAACGACAGACAGAAAAATAGGCATATGAAACACAAGAGACAGACAGAGAAATATTCAGACATGCAAATAGAGAAACAAACAGAATGTTAGATATATTTGCACCATTTCCACCACTAAAAAGTACACTAATGGGATATGTTTTCCTATATATTCTAAAATAAAATAAATGATAAAAGCATGTAATGATTGTTGAGTCGACGGCTTATATCGTCTATCTTAATGGACACTTTTTCTTTCTTTCTCTGCGCCTGCCTTTCCTTTCTCTCTCTCTCTCTCTCTCTCTCTCTCTCTCTCTCTCTCTCTCTCTCTCTCTTTCTTTCTTTCTTTCATTCTCTCTCTGGTCT
>BLXT01005577.1:345442-358728 GCA_019648995.1 Plakobranchus ocellatus
CCCAATAGCACAAAAAAACAAGCTTACAAATCATAAGTTTAACGGTGTTTCCCCACTCACACACACACACATACACACAGATGCACACCCCTGTATCCACAGGGCTGTAACGTGTTAATTTAATCTGAAAAGGAAACTAATCCATGTATAATTAATTAGTTTTTCTTCTAGGCTGAACATAATTGTAACCTAAAGCACTTTATTCTTCCGCTTCCCCTTTCTTCTGTCATGTTTTCCGCTGCTTTCCCAGGCCGTCTGTCAGGCTAGAGCGTCGATGGCGGGCCGGGACTCGAGCCCATAACTGAAAGGTCCCTGCAGATCTCGCTATCTATTGTACCGCCAACGGTTTTACTATCTTAGAAAAAATTAAAACTATCGCATGAATTACTAGATCTAGCAAAGGGAAACGAACTTTGGGATTTTAACCCCTGAGGTGTTTACAAGTAGACCAGGCTAAAACATTGGGCATTAAATACTCCCATGTCACTGAAACCTGGTAAAAGTCCGGCTACAATTTCTTTGTTTTTAGTATCATAAATTATCCAAGATCCCTTTGTAGTGGACGTGCCATTAGGCACACACACAAAAGAAGATGATAAATCATGGCTGAAAACAAGCTGTGTTTACCGCTACTGGGGACAACAGAAGATTTTCCTCTCTTTAAGAGAGTGGAATTCTCACTGAAATAATAACCGAAATAAACGATGGGTTTGTATCCATGAAAAGCCGATCTGACGTCGCATATTATAAAAATTTTTCGAAAAAAATTTTGTTTTTATGTTGCATCTTTAAATATTTAAGCCTATTTATTTTCTTCCTAGAAATAATGCAGTCATTCCAAAAGAGAGATTTTGTTAGCTTTTTTTCAAACTTTTTTCTTGAAAAAAGGGGAGGGGGGGGGGCGCATTAGCAATTTTTTAAGAGAACTTTTTGTAGCATACTAGGAATATCCAGGGTCATTCAGTCACACAAGGATTTTAAGTCAGACGTTAAATCAGGATATACTGAACTAATATAGAACTACACTATGTCTCGTATTACTCAATACAACGGCAGAGAAATAAGAATTAAAAACGCATTTTTCTAGGTCTTTTTTTTTTCTTTCCTTTTCAACTCTGAAAGTGTAAAGGGTCAATTAAATCAGTCGATATTCCTAATTTTTCCTTTTTTTGTGGTGTGAAAAATTAGATACTCCGTTTTGTGAATAATTAATCATCGCCCTATAACTAAACGCATATATTTTTTATGTATATGACAGTTTCATGGTTAAAAGGTCATTCCTAATAATAAATAGATAGATTTAGATTCTGGTGACTTAGTTTATTATCTTCATGACAAAACTTGAGGAAACTGTGAGATTGTTACAGCTTAGCAAATAGATGGTTTTTACAATTCATGGGGAAAAAATTAGCAATTTCCTTGTAAATGCTAGAAATATATTTGTTTTGTAAAATAAAAAAGTAAAAAAGCTGAAGTGACAATCGAGCTCTTAAAAAAAAGAACATCAATGAAATGCATTATTTTTACAGGAATACGTTTTTTTATCAGTGACGCACCGAGGTGTGAAAATTTATCGAAAGGTTTTTATGTCATGGAAAAATCCGATCCATCTTACTATAGGCAAAAAACTTCTCAGTATTATTTAGCCTTGGCCTTCACTGTGGTTTGCCTTGTTCCGTGAATAAAAACAGCACTAACTGAGTGATATTATAAGCTCTTAGTTTCAAAATCGGAACTAAACGTAAGTTTGCAAGCGTCGTGCCATATATAGCCTTGACTACTCAGTGATCTCAGACTTTTTGGGAGCTCATGAGGTTCGAGCGCCAGTTGCTCTTGCCCGCACCACAGAAAATCCATGCAGCCTTCTACAAATCCACCAACCTCTCTTCCCCCACTTTACTTTTCTTCTAAACCCACACATAACAATGAAACAAAGTGTTTCTGTAAATCATTTTCAAATGATAGCAATCTTTTTTTTTCCTGAAAATTTGATATTTCTTTTATCGTCCTCTTTTCCACCTGCTTTCTCCCCCTACCCAACTCGGCCACCTAGGTAAACTTGAGCTAGAACAAGCCTTCCCGACAAAGATAACACTGCCCTCTATTCTTCTCGAACGATTCGAACCCACTCGATATCAATTATGGCACTATCGTTCTGAACAATTCAATAATTTATAACATTATTTTTGTCCAGTTGTACAAATTGTCGAATCATTTTAGAGTATAGCACAATTTTCATTTATAAAAACAATTTTATATGTAAGAAACACGAATGTACATGATTGAATCAAAAGGTGCTAATGATCTTTACCTCTATACTGCAAGCCAATTCAGCTTGTATAAATACTTTGGACACAGGCAGAGAACATGAATCTTACATACAAAAAAAAGGAATAAGCCATTTTTAAAATGCTGTCACAATGGTAGAATGCCAGAACAGCGTAAGGCTAACAGATACTTTTACGTAGCGTTATTCGAAAAAAAAAAAACAACAAAAAACATAGTGCCATTTTCATCATCAAGATAATGTTACTCAAAAAAAAGTTATGAACTTTGCTATGAACAATAATTGAGCAAAGAGACATCAGGTTTATACTAAATCTATAATTTCATCCCCTCGCGTGCAAACACACATACACAGAGACAAGAATATTTAAAAATAAAGGTGTACTATTATAGAAAAGCTCCTAAAAAGAAAGAAATAAGAAAGAAATTAAACTATACAGACAACAAAAACACACAAAAATTGAACTAAATCTTAATTATATATTGAGAAAACATTTCGTTAAAACAGCAACACAAAAAGTTAGAATATTACTAACATCATCATTATAGCTTATATCTACGTTGGTCAAGTTTTACAAGACAGTAACATCGAAAATTCTTGTGGGTTTTTTTTTTTCTTTTTTTTTCTGTGTATTTCTTTTGAAATTATGATTGTAAAAAATGCAATAAACAAGTAAAATCAAGAAACTGAGTTTTCCTCTTCACACAAGGATTATAAACAGCTGCAGAAAAACGACAATATATCTCTATTGCTCATAAAAGCCTTTTCAATCAAAATATCCTTTATCTTAGCCTGGAGTAAATTTCATCATCATTATCATTTTGTCTGGCACTGTGCTTCATAAGACCTTGAAATTGAAGACGCTTTTTTATTAAAGAAGCCAATTTAAATATTCATATAAAAATTATTCAAACAAAAATAGATGCTAGTAATTACTTTCATACCATCTTAAGAGACTTAAATATAATAGATTTACAAATAGGAGGGCTGAGCTAACAAACATATTTGAGACCGGAAATCCCCTCCATAAACAAATGTGGAGTCTTGGTGTCAATGTAACTTTGATGTTTTAGAGGTAAGTGTATTAAACACGGCAACGACCTTATAATATCTGATATATTTTTTTTTATCTCCTGGATTCCCTCCAAGAATGGAGAAACATTAGATCTGTAACGGTATTATATACATATACTTGAGTAAGCCTCGTATTTAGGATGAGTGTAGGGAGGCAAGAGTAGGCACACGGTATTACTGCCGAAGAGTGTGCCTAAAGATCTCATAAGGTAATATATTGTACACCTGGAGGTTTTCTGGGGTCTGTTGGTTTACATACATTTCCGGCGTTGCTTCGCTTAATTTTTAGCTGATGAATTTGTGTCATATACGTATGAAATTACTGGACGCGTGCCGTATTTAATAGTTAAGTGCTTTTTTATGCTTGCAATTCACCTTTTTCATCACAGTTCCCTCAGTTTTTTAGATACACGACGTCAAATTAGTGATCTGGTTCTTACCATTCAGTTCATTAGTGTTTATACACATGAAAACTCGCTCTCGTTTAAGATTGAAGTTTGTGTAACTTTGTCTTACATGGAAATAAGAAAATCTCAAGTCTCTAAGCCCTTTGGTTTGTTTTTTGCTTTACTTTCATCGGGTCCCATTACTTTTAAAGATGCCAGTCATTTGGAACAAGCATGGTATCGTAATACAGGGAAATAATGCGCTTTATTTGGAACACGCAATATATTCCAAGTACTGGAAAACGCATCTCAGAAACGAAAATCGCTATTTCCGGTAATCCAGTGCAAACATATTACAAACTCTAAAAGAGTTAGGTGTGTGGGAGGCATAGGGCAGCATAGAAAATTCATAGGCTTCTACTGGGGATCGAATCCGTTTCCCCAGTCATGGAAAGCAAAAGATCTATCGAGGATGCCAACGTTAATTCTTGTTAACATTACTACAGTGTAAAATAGGATTAAGCTGCAAGTAAATGGTATTTATATTTTATCTCTTTCATAAAATATTTAAATATTTCATTGTATTAGCTAGTGTGAAATGTTATTATGGACAAGAAGACCCAGTCAATTCAATATTATTCACCCAAAGGCGTTTTTTTTCCAAGACAACAGTTCTCATATATTGAAATTGTGTTTTACATCAACAGCTTGGCAATGACACCGTGCTTTACACAGCAAGTTTATTTGCGCTGCATTTGTGTATGCATTTTGGTTCCCTTTGTCAAAGTGTCCCTTGGTCTTAGACTATACCCCTTCAATGATCATGATTATATCCCTTGTTTTATATTTGACCACTTTGGTGTTCAGTAGCCTTCCTTGTTTGGATTGTAGCGTTTGCGTTATTGTTAACATTTTGGTGTACACTAGATGTTCGATGCATCATTACTGTTCACCCTGTGCTACAATTATTCACTCTGTTGTATAATTGATCAGTAATTATTCGCCCTGTATTATAATTGTCCAGTAATTATTCGCCCTGTATTATAATTGTTCCCTCTATTATAACTGTGTTCCTGAATGGCCTGGAATCTCAACAACCGTCGTCATCACTAATTGCTGGTCTTGTGTTGGAGCCGTGCCTGCTGTCCCAGGCCCACTGCTGTTGCAGATTGAAGTTCTTCTTCCCTCGTTTTGACTAACACATGGTGAGATCACTGAATTCCCCGTCAACAGCTCTGATCTTTCACTGTCCTTGCAACGGTCAAGATCAGAACTGCTACATGGGTCCGTAGGTTTACGGGATTCCTCATCCGATGTATCGAAATTATCGATGATAGTCATGGCAGCGGGATCAGAGGCGGCAGCTGAGTCAGCACTCTGGTCGACGTCAGCAGCAGCAGCAGCAGCAGCAGCAGCAACGGTAGACGCTGCACCGCTATTGCTAGACATCGCCTTAATCATGCATCTTAGTAAAATATTATCAGCGCTTGTTTCGCTGTCCCCACCCAACGGCATAGCCCTGCAGGCAAACGCGCTGTTGTTCTGACTGTTGTTGTTGTTGTAGTTGTAGTTTGCCGTGCAGCCCGGTCCGGTCATGTTCCAGCCGCGAGCTGACAGCGATTTGGGCGTGAGAACCCGGTACAGCTGCGATCTGAATTTTTTGGCGCTAAGAAAGTAGAGGATAAAGTTAACGGATAGGTTGAGTAAGGTGAGAAGTAGGGAGACATTTCTCAGAAGATACCAACGCGCCCTACTGATCGGTGCGTTTGCCCACGCCCTCGTGGAGTCTTTGTAAGCGTATAGTACAACACAGTAAGGCATGGTGAGCAAGAAGAAACACACGGCGGCCACTAACATCATGACTGTTATACTGTTCTCTAAGCGGGCAATGTCCTGTAACGTTGTTGGACTCCTTTGAGGTGGCACAACCATGTGAGAAGCTGGAGTTCCTGGTGCCACGTTAGCTATAGAGTTCTGCCTCGAGGCCGGCACGAGTGTTGTCGATGGAGTGGACGCCAAGAGAGAGCGAGGGCTGCTGTGGGATCGCATGATCTTCTTCCTGGAACGCTGAACGTGTCGTAGCTGGCACGAGATGAGGACGATTATGGTGAAGACGAGACCGAGCGGCAGGACAGCGTAGAGCATGTTTTTCACGCCAAACACATCTGGAGTGGAATAGTTAAGCGTAGAGAGAGCCAAACTGTAGGCCAGGAGTAGGGCGAGAGCTAGCACCAGTGCACTCAACTGCGCACGTCTCAGAGTCAGTATCGAACGCTTTTGGAGCGGGAATCGAACTGTGAGGAATCGCTCCAGACAGATAAGCACCAGCAGCCAGTTGGAGTAGGAGGGGCAAAAATCGAAAAACATTCCGATTAAGTTAGCGTACTCTGGTACGGTTGTCATAAGCCCTTCCTCTGTCAAAATGATAACAGTCCCGCGAACACACAACGCTAATATATCCGATACTGCCAGAAGGCCCACATAAAAGGTGGACGTGGATTTGGGCAAGGATGCGATTGTGAAGATAGCCAGACCATTCCCGACAAGACCGGCTACTAATGCAAACCAAAACCCCACATCCCAGATGATATCTGTGGTGCAACAAATAAAACGAATCGTATCGACCTCGTCAAAAGATTGTACAGATGAGCATGTAGTCAAATTTATCGTGAGGAAAGAACATTCGTAGCGAGTTTTATAAAGTTTGGAATAGTTGCTGGGATATAAGTCGCAGATGTTCCTGAAGTCAAGATCAGCATCCATAGAGTCGCTGATGTCACTCAGGTTAGACCCTCACGTGTGTTATAAAAGAGAGGGATTCAACTTGTATTGACGATGCCATTCTGATAAGAAACTCTTTTAGCGCATTGGATTATCTTGAGCTATAACGTCCTTACAAATTCAACTTATTTTCAATTTTATTCTCATAGATTAATCAAAGCTTTGATAATGAAGTTAAGTTTCCATTTGCTCACTTCAACTATCCTGGTTTGCACTATGGCAGACTGATTTAAGCGCTTTCTCAAGTTACTTGCTGTTAAGTTTGTCCTACCTTTCTCCAAAACACGTGAGCACTGAGTAAACTTTACATAAATTATTGATTTAAAATGCATGTGTTGAAAACTTTCAGCAACAGCAGCGTTGCGATTTTGTATACACTAAGACTCCATCACATACGTTATCAATACAACATTGACAGCATCTAATTAGACACAGAGATAAATGAATTTTGTTTTTACTCTTTTGGCCAAATAATCTCGATTCATTATCAAATAGTGTATGTAATTTAACCTTTCCCACGAAATTTTTCATCGCTACATACCAAAACTAATCTGAACAATGTCATGAATTATCAAACACCTGAGTTATTTTATCGTAAGTATCCTTAGCTAACTCCAGATGATTATACCGAACAGGCGAAAATCACTAAAATATATTAACACTGTATATGTATTGCATCTGTCGCAACACACCACTCAGCTAACGTTGTGTTTTCTAAACATAACACAAACACAGGCCAGTAGTTCTATCTTTATACAATATAAAAAAGCAACGTAAACATGGGTAACAGTAAAGTTACTGGGCCGTCATCACGTAGGCGTTGTAAGGTTTTGGCCCTGCGCGATCGAACGATAGCACTCGATAGTATACTCAGTCTAAACAGCTTAAGTCGCAACGTAATATATTATCATGTAAAACAATATATATTATAGCCCGTCATTAGTAATTTTAGTAATTCTTCCATCGATAAATTAGTCCGCGTACGAGTGAAACGCTGTTAACAACCGCAGAATCCCACCTGGTGCAGTGAGCACTCCAGGGCTCGGCGAAAACACTAGTGCAGCTAGCCTGGGGCCTGCAGACGACTCGCTGCTTCCATTTAGTGATATCAGAGCGCACAGCTACGAAGTAGTGCAGGTCATTGTAACAGCTGCTAACCATGCTGCATCTGATGCAAGATGAAATCTTGGCCAGAGAGATGAATAAGTGATTATTAAAATTTTACCAAAAAAAAAAGTATTGCTTACCCACTGTCGCACGCACACGCGTATTGCAGACGTGGTCGCCAAAAAACCAAAAACCGTGAAAAATTAATAATTAAAAAAAACAACTGATCCACGTAAATCCTTTTGTAATCATAGCGTCATCATTATGAGGGCACAAGTGGACAAGTCTGGTCTAACGATGTCTAATAGCTCAACATTTTCCCCCCACAAGACACGATGCCACAGTCTGTGCCAGCTGGCAAAGTTTCAGGTCCCTGGGCCGGAGAGTAAGCGATCTATTTTTTGACGTCTGTTCCTGTTCCGGGCGGCAGCAGCCCTAGACAAAATCCTAGTCCACCCGTCTAGCTCGAGTTGTCTCCCCTCTCCCTTCTCTCTCTCTCTTTCTCTCTCCAAGTCAAGAGGCCGCTGAATCTCAAGCGATCATTGCTGGTGCAAGGGGAGACAAATCGTGCCGCCTAGCTCTCCGCTCGCATAGGTTATCGCCCCTGTGGGAGAGAGGAAAAAAAGAGGGGAAGGGGTAAGGGGAGAGAATGTCGTCACCGTTCAATACTTAAGTTTCCCAATAGGATTCGGAACTGATTGCTTGTGTGTCATGAGCGGTGGGTATAGGTAAAGAGGAGACATGGGGGAAAAAAAAAGATAAAAAGATGGATAAGCAAAAGAAAAAAAGTTGGAGAATTGATCAGGGTTTTCAAAAAGGATAATGTGCCATGGGAGGAAGCGAACAGATTATTAGATAGAGTTTGGAACTAGACAATCAGAGAAATTGTGCGTGTGTATGAGTGTGTACGTGTGTATTTAGCACTCACAAAATCACTTGCATATTTAGCGGTGCTATCAAATTGAGAAGGAAATGGCAAGATGACTTAATGCAAATAGAACCATAAGCAATGAAAGACGACTGGTAAAGAGAAAAGCGGTCGAGAAAATAAAAGTTGCAAGTAAAAAAAAAAAGTGAAAAGTAAGAGAAAATATGAAAAGTACAAATTGGCGAAGGGGGTGGGGGCAAAGTGTGTGTGTGTGTGTGTGTGTGTGCGTGTGTAAAAAAGAGGGGGGGGGGGGGNNACGACTGGAAAAAAGCAGACGAGAAAGGTGGGTTGGAAAAAAAGGGATTGGGCTGGGGGGAAGGCGGGTGAAGATGAAGGAAACAAGAACATAATATGTCGGACAATGATTTGTTCAAGCTTCATAGCTTCGTAGCCAGATAAAAACGAAAAAAAAAAGAAAATAAATGACATTATGGTTATATTGCTGTACTGGATTCAGTGCAGCTTGACTTTGTGAGAAATAATGGAGCCCACAAATTAAGAAAATAATAATATCAAGAGGGCAAAGACAAACAAATTTACATCGAAACAACCTTAAAATTACAAAAAAAAGATTGATGGTGAAATATTATTTATTGCCCTTAACACTCAGTGATCTTGCCAAAGAACTGGTGTAGAGCAAGTGAGCTTTTCGGGGTTTTTTGTAATCTTTTTTATTTAGCGTATGTTCCATCATTATTACTTGTGATTGAGCGCGAAAAATGGATCTTACAGAACTTAAAATCGTTTGCAATAATCTATTTGTCACAAGAAGTAAATCCATGGGAGCTGAGAATGAAATTAAAGGAGAAGTGAGGTAGAGACAGAGAGAGAGAGAGAGAGAGAGAGAGAGAGAGAGAGACGGACAAACAGGCAGACAGACATACAGACGTACAGACAGACAGACAGACAGGCAAACAGACAAGTAAATAGACACGGACAGACAGGTGTAAAGACATAGACCCAGAGAGAGACCTAAATACATAAAGGTATACATTCAAATAGAAGCAAGGAGGAAGAGAGAGAAACAAGGAGAAAGAGAGAGACATGCACATTAAGACACAGGGGGAGAGGGACAGAGAGAGAGAGAGAGAGAGGGAGGGAGGGAGGGAGGGAGAGAGAAGAGAAGAAGAAGAAGAAGAAGAAGAAGAAGAAGAAGAAGAAGAAGAAGAAGAAGAAGAAGAAGAAGAAGAAAATTGTGGATTCCGCAGGAGACTGATTAAGGCACTTTTACGTGCAACAGCATCAGTCGACAAAGGGAGGTGTGTGCTTATGCGTCCGCGGGATGGAAGGAAAAGGCGGGGGGGAGGACGCCAGGTGCAGTTTGTCTTCTATTCTTCATATTCTATCGTTATCTTTGCAATTATGTCGATCCTTTCATTCTATAAATTCTATTATTATCTTTGCCTTTATGTATTTGTTTATTGTATGGATGCAAGTACATGAACGATAGATATCAGCACTGTAGTTACAGTGTTTGCAAAATATAAAACAAACCTGTTTTCAGCCGTTGAAAACAAAAAAACAACCTTAACCATGCATTAGATATTGGAAATATTTGTTGGCAACAACGTTGAATAGTTTTGCATTGGTTATCATTGTGATTACACATAGATCTAGGCAATGTTGCGCAGATCTTAATTCAATACGTATTTAGAATACAGTACGCATTAGTATGGGTTGCATTCACATACATTTACACCTACGTGTGAATTTTATTGTTATGCGGGGAATTGCATGAGATTATAACAGTAATGTGTGTGTTGCAAATACCGTCTGTTGAGCAAGGAGCAAGTATAGTGAAAGCAATTTTAGCAGGAGTTACTGTCCTTGTCTGGATCTTCTAGGTCTTTGTAACCGTCTCTGAGTATAACGAAAAAAGATAATAAAATCTTCTAACAAAACGAGTATTTTCTTGTTTAACATGTTCCGTTTAGAGGTTTTCCTTTAAATGGTGACATTTTTTGAAAGAGAATAAGAGTCCAGGCCTAGAAGTTATTACACTTGGCAAATTATATTTATAAAGAGGTCTGTAAGATTTAAGTTTTGGACATTGTTATAACGAAAGACCACAAACTTACTGGTTTGCCTTAATCACATTTGCTTCGTGCGAAGTACCGATTTATTGAAGTTCAGAAAGACATAGCCACACATGGTAATTACTAATTTTATATGATTATACAGTTAGCAGAATTATTTTTTTTTTTTTTTTGTTCAGGAGAAAACAAGGTTGCTTTTTTATGTTTGAGATAAAACGGAAAAAAACAAATCTATTTATAGATCTATGACAAAACACATAGGAAGTGTAGATAGGCTGAAGATTTAGGTCGGATCAAATAGCTCTAGGAAGCATGACGTACTCATCCTAAGAACTTGAATTTTAAAAGTATTTAAAAGATCGGGAATAGTTTCTGGTAGGCTAGTTTCAGTGGATTTGGTGGCGTTGTAAAATTATAGAGAATCGGTGGAATAAGAATATAAATTAGATCCAGATTGGCCTTTATCAATTATGTTTGACCGCCCCTTAAAAACAGATTTTGCTCTTTCCGAGCTATCTTAAAATCTGTTATCTTTAACATGGAGCTATTTATAGTAAGCAGGGATAAGGCAAAACAAATTAATATATGCGTGAATAAATGTGTATAGTTAACGTTTGGAAACAAGCCGAGTTTAGATCTAGATCTGAATCTATTATATAGGTATATAGACTTTGAGATATCAGGGGGGGGGGGGGTTGTTGGTTTGAAAAATCTGCACAAATGACTACGTAGACATAAAATCCCAATTAAAGTCGACCATTATTATAAAATTTAAACAGAACTTATACACTCTACTTAACTTCATGCAAGGACTGAGACGAACCTCAGACAATATATAGGTCAAGTGAACTCACGTAATGAGATGTGTGACATCGCGAACATGCATTATGTATTAGTGTATTTGTCAGAATTATCAAAAATTTTCAATCCAATTTTTTTTAACAATCTTTTGGGAGATATTTGCGATGAATGCCACTATTTAAAATTTGTGTTGGCCAATCACGAAAAACTTTGGGACGTAAAATGAATTGGAAATCTCTGAGAAGGATGAAACCGATTTTCCCATGATCGATTTTCCCAGCAAAATGGTCCATTTTCTTGGCAGCGCTGCCATTTGGTGTATAAATCAATGGCTAGACAAAATCTAGATTAATAAGGACGTGATAAAAACAAAAAGCATGATCAACGGCTTGATAAAATCTAGATTAGGGACTTGATAAAAACATAATGCATGATCAACAGCTAGATAAAATCTAGATTAAGGACTTGATCAAAACTAGAAGCATGTCCTTTTTTGTATTTTTTAGAAATAGGGCAGCCTAACTTAAAGGGAAGATAATACACATTCATAGCAAACGTAAAGCTGGCGGTTAAAAACTGACACAGAATAAATGAAGGCCAATATAAAAGTAAAGAATATGAACATTAGAAAGTCAATACGAATACGCAAAAGGAAGAAGAGCGAAAACATATCATTCAAGCTTTCATCATAAGAAATAAAGAAATAAAGTTTGCTACAATTGTATCCGATTCTGAAACGTTTGATCCAATTGCTGATAAATCATGCTAGCCTTCATCATTTTAGTGTGTCTGATCTGTGTAAAGCTGAGAGTTTTTTTGTGTTCTATGGTTGGAAACCTTTCTGTCTAACTGTGATATAATGATGATGATGATGATGATGATGATGATGATGATGATGATGATGATGATGGTGATGATGATGATGATGATGATGATGATGATGATGATGATGATGATGATGATGATGATGATGATGATGATGATGATGATGATGATGATGATGATGTTGATGATGATGAGAACGATGATGATGATGATAGATTTACAATAATAATATTTTATATCACTCTAATTCCAGGTGCGTGCAACTCCAGTGACCGTGTGCCACCTGGTGCACATGCTAGCCTTTTATCATTTTATTTTGTCTGATCTGTGTAAAGCCCTGAGTTTTTAGTGTCCTGTGGTTGGAAACCTTTCTGTCTAACTGTGATATAATGACGATGATGATGATGTGGAGGACGAGAAAAAGGATGATGATGATGATGATGATGATGATGATGATGATGATGATGATGATGATGATGATGATGATGATGATGATGATGATGATAGATTTACAATAATAATATTTTCTACCACTCTAACTCCAGGTGCGTGCCACTCCAGTGACCGTGTGCCACCTGGTGCAAATGCAGCTCACTGTTGAGTCTGCGTTTCCTATCGCTAATTTCTGCTCACTGATTTTTTTTTTCGAGCTTCTCTCTGAGCTAAAGTTATTTCTTTATATTTAAGCCTTTGACATCTTGCGTGTCACTTGAATTTTTTTTTTAACATTTCCTCTCTCTTTCTCCTTTTCTCTCTCTTTGACTCTGTCTCTCTTACCTATTTGTCTCTTTGTCACTCTTCCTCTATTCTTTTATCTCTGTCTATTTCTATTTCTCTCTCACTCCTCTTTGCTTATTTGAGTGGTGGCTATGAGTCACTTTCTCTTTATGTCTTCTTAATCTCATTTGGCTTATCTCTGCATCTTTTGATTTCTCTCTCTTACTCCCTTTATTTGTTTGTCTCTTTATTTCTCTCTCTATCTCACTGGTTTTATTTCCTCTTATTTCCTCTAGTTATACTTTTCTACTATCCTTTGCTTATAATTTCTAGCCGCCGCGCCC
>BLXT01005577.1:466412-468912 GCA_019648995.1 Plakobranchus ocellatus
AGTAGTAGTAGTAGTAGTAGTAGTAGTAGTAGTAGTAGTAATGGCAGAGGAGGAAAAAGAGGAGGAAGGAGAAGTTGCTGTTATTGTTGTGGTCGTTGTGGAGGAGGAGGAGAAGTAAGAGTAAGCCTGCAAAGTTCGACAGAATAAAATAGTCCCATGGGTGACAATTTCATCTCCACCGTTATTCTGTAAGATCTTACCATGAGACAAACTGGTATTGGCAGAAGAGAAAAGGGAGACAAAAACTTGCACGCAGCTCTTAAAGTAACTGATAAACAAAAGAATAAAAGAAATAAAGTAATTTTTTTTAACTAAATGGTTTTAGTGTAATAAAAAAAGGAATATTTTGCCACGCCCAGTTCTGCCAATGCTGTTAACATTTTAGTTGTCGAAGATGCTTTTACATTCATTGGCGGAGAAATTCGAGGACTTTTGTATCTCAGAAAGAATACAAATTCCCCTCGCCATAAGGAATAAGATTAGAGAGAAACATTAAAGCTTTAATCCTATTTTTCCGCCAGACATCTTTTAATCTTGCTATAATGAATCTTCATAGGATTAGACCTAATAACCAAAAGTCTTTTTCTTCAGACCTCTGATATTAGAATCTCAAGCCGTATAATACAGAACAATGCCTAGATAGAATTTTCTTGCGGGAAAATCGTAAGATTAAGATTATTTTTCCCAATTTGAAAAAGAAGTAGGAATAATGGAAAGTAGTGAGCACGCCGCCTGAATCGCCTTGTTTGAAAGGCTGGGTGTTCAAGTCCAGTTGATAGCATGCTTGCCTTCAGACTAATCAACATTAATTCTAAGCCATGGTCGATTTCTTATACTTTCTGTGCCTAAGCTTTTTTTTTTTCCTTTCTACAATAATTAAGCTGGTAAATAGGAGAGAATGTAGCATAGAGGAAACTTCATACATTGTTTGGCACTAGCTCTTCTTTTGATGGCGACAGATATTTAGCTTTGGTTTTTTGTTTCATACCATGATAAGTAATGCCTTACAAGCTGTAGCATAAAAGTAAAGCAAGAGGACTGTGAAAATATCACACAAGCATTATTTAAACATTATTGTCTTCTCTATATGAAGGAAGGAAAGTTCTGGAGAAGGAATGTAGAAGCAAAATGATATCCAGCATGTAAGGATGCCATTTAGACCTCTACTAAGATATTCATCTTGCCGGGATTTTTTATTTGTTTTGTTTTTTTTTTTTCAAATTTCAAATTTTCAAAGCTTCTCGTATTTTAAATAGTTGATTGCGTCTGTTCACCCAAAAGAGCGGCTGTAATGAGAATTAAAGCAACCCCTGTATGACGAATGGCTTTGTGCTATACAGTTTATAGATCAAGCTGAACATTGCCAGTGAGAAGCAGTCCTTTAAGAGAGATAGAGAACAAAAATCATTTAAATCTTGCCGTAGATTGAACGAAGATTTTATTTATTCAATTAACAACAAATTCAGAACAGCCAGGCAACTCTCTGTAGGTCTGCAAATTCATAAGCGTCAACGGTCTTTAACTTAGCGACCTCTCCAACGATCTCACAGCGCACTCCTTTCTACCCAGCGCCCACAGTTTGTAGAAAGTGCTAGTTATGGGGTTAATTAAGTCAATATTATACAAACTTTGCATGAAAAATCTTGAACAGACTTATGTAATCAAAGTGAGCAAAAAATATTGACCAATCAAATATTTTTCTTTATTCTTTCCTTCATACGAAAACATCAAAAACCTACTTCATCTCTAGGAAACAATTTTAACGACTTCGTATAAACAATGTTTGAGAATCTTCAAGAAATCCCTAGATCGAAAAGGGTGAACAAAGCTGAAACAATTATAGTATTGTGCGTTAAAATAAGTCTAACCAAGGCTTGCTCAAAATTTGACCAAAAATTACACCTTACTAAGGCCAAATCAGAATATCAGCCCTCCTGAGTCTAGATCTAGGCTCAGTACACAGCAGTGAAATGTCAAACCCTAATATTTAAGTCTTTAGGGCAGCAGTTGAGTCTTTAACTTAATGTAGATATATGCTTCACAGATATGCATTGCACTCGCAAATGTACATGTACCCAAGTGTATCGAAGTCAGGAGAAATTTAAAAATATTGAATATTTTCCTGCAATAATTGTATCGACAGTGCTTCGCATTTTATGTATATTACTAGACTGAATATTTTTTTTTAAATTATGTATAATGGTTAAGGCAGTTTTGGTGGCATGGTCGCTAGCAGGTCCGCCCTGAAAACTGTAGAGGTTTCCAATGTTCGAATCCGTTGTCAACACCCGATCCCTGGTTAGCCAATAAAGTTTGAGATCACCTAAAAGTGGACTGATTTTATGATAAACAGAATGCTTAGTCTTTCTATTTGTCGCAATTATTAATATAGAAAGGTCCTTAGGAAAAAAAGTTACTTTTTATGAAAACATTTTTTTTTAAATAGTGGTGATAATAATGAAAAACAAAATAATGACATCTTTGACGACTTATATTGTTC
>BLXT01005577.1:471412-477926 GCA_019648995.1 Plakobranchus ocellatus
CAAGTATGAATACAAAACTCTCATATTACAAGTGAAGTTTTTGTATCTTCTATCCATGAATATAAAGGCAAATGTGCACTGAATGTGACATTTTAAACTGCATCCATCGAACAATTGGCGACAAAAGTTTATACTCCTCGTATAAAGGCAAATGTGCACTGAATGTGACATTTTAAACTGCATCCATCGAACAATCGGCGACAAAACTTTATACTCCTCGTATAAAGGCAAATGTGCACTGAATGTGACATTTTAAACTGCATCCATCGAACAATCGGCGACAAAACCGGTAACTCATCAATTTTGAGGAGGGTGGTGGAGCCCACTACAAATGACGGATTATCCTAATTAGGTTAACGGCCATTCATAGGCCCTCATTGCCTTGTGAGTTACTTTGTGAGTTACTTACAAAACAAACAGCGGACAGCCCGTACAATAACCAGCAGAAGGCAAGGGGTTATCGCTGCTGTAATTTTCCCAAGAAGAAAATCATGATGCAAAACAAAACTCAGATCTCGGTTAGCAACGTTAATTGGGTTTGTGATTCCGATCCAAATCCCTCGTTCGGCCAGGATAGCTATGTGCAGCGGAGGGCTCCAGGTCGTCATCCAGCAAAGAATCATTATTAAAATTGATATCAAACAAGCATCAAAAATAGCAACAGGAATGTGCGTACAGTTTTAAAATGTTAATCCAGAACTAGGCAGAAAAAGCCAAACGCCCTAGGACTTGCTGAGGTAAGATGAAAAGGGTAGGCTCCATAAAATAAAGTAGAGAAATTCTTATTTTCTTGGGGGCAAATATACATCAAAGAGACATTGGTATCTTATTTCAAGAATCAACAGCAAAAAGGTGGTATACAATTTCAGACAGTGTAGTTGTAGCTAAATGTGGCGAAATCGTTAAATCTAGGAATTATTCAAGTATATGCACTCACATCTGATAGTGAAGATGTAAAAGTGGAAAAGTTAATAGAAGAAATAGAAAATGCAAAAGTTATCTAAAATCCCAGGGCACCATAATAACAATAGGAAATTTCAATGCAAAAGCTGGGCACGAAAGGGTAGAAGATAGCGCGACAGAAGAAGAGGAAGAAGAAATAAATAACAATGGGGATAATAGTCTTCATATATATCAATATTTATTTTTCATCTTTCCTGCTCATTTGCGATGATGTATAGAGATGATATGATTAAAATAATTTACAGAGCAACGAATCTCTTAAAACGTATGATTTAATTTCAAAAACCATAGTCAGCGTGTATCTTCCCAAAGAAGTCCACTGGGGGACTTCATGTTTTGTGCACGCCGCTCTCAAGGGAGATACTCTCAAATAACAGGTCTATAGAGTAGAGAAAAGATTCGATATATTCGACAAATATTAAATAGGAATACATATTTGAATACCAGACATGTCACATGGCGATAGGACCTTCAACCGAAACAGCCGTTATGTAAAGAATCATGCAGTTTGAGAATCACCAATATTAGTGAACTGCTTTGGGCGAACTTTTTATAACACATTGAATTAGTCAATTTTTAAGCCACTAACATCTTGGCATTGGCTTCTCCTGGAGTTGTCAAAGCTTACTGCAACATCGGACTTTTTTGGGATGGTCAATGTTTAATTGACCTTTGAAATGTAATATGATGGAAACTACAGTTTCGTCTAGTTCTACTATTCAAATAATAATAATTAGATTGTATCTTCACTTTTCAGTCACATTTTCGTAGAAGCGAGTCTCACAACAACAAAAAAACCGCATTTTACTATTAAAAAACTTCCCTACCTAAAGGGAAATCCCAATAGCGTCAAAGTGGAGAGGTCGAGAGGAAATAAGAATATTGCTCCGCAATTTCCCGGGAAACTCTAGAATGTTCTGTCTTCGAGCTATTGCTGCACGCAACGGTTTTTTTTTAGGTCATTCATAATCGGAAGCAAATTGTTCTTGTGACCGAAATTCTACTTATGATTAAGAATTTACCAGCGAATGGTTAGGGTCTAGTACAGGACAGGATATCTAGTTCTGTAACAGTTTATTTTCTTTCTCCATTTATTTACAGATTTCGTTTAGGTGTGTGTGTGTGTGTCCCCGTGCTGTGAGGGTTGGTTTTTTGGGGTTTTTTTTTGTTTTTGTTTTTTTTTGTTATAACCCTGGGGGTTAAGGCTTCGCTCTAGATATAAAATGATGATGAGTGGGTCATTATTTTCGTCCGTGCAACTTCATCATCTAGTTTCATTGACGTCAGAAATACAGAGCTATGACTATTGTTTTCGGAAAATTCATTCACAGGCATGGTTAGTGTCGCATATATATTTTTAGGGTATGTGTGTGGAGGGGGGGGGGGGNNGGGGGGGGGGGGGGTAGGAAGGATGTTTTTCTTCCATTTTCTTATTAAAAGTCATCATACCTGTCAGGTCAATAAGACTATTATTTTACTTTTTCGTTCATCCACAGAGAGTGAGTAAGTCACGCTATCCATCTAAAATCTAACTATCTCTCCATCTTTCTGATCTGTGAATTTATTGTATTTATTCTTCCATCTTGGGATTTTTCTTACCTCAGATCAATACATTGCCTCTATGAACAAGACATTTTCGTAATAATAATTGTCTGTTTCTTCATACACATCGTTACTATCTGTATCATTTCGCTTTTGAGGAAAATATCTGATAAGACAAGCTCTTAAATTTGTTCCGCACGATTCAAGCACAAGGTCACTTTGGGAAGATGGAGACGTATGGGATACCGGAAATAGCTTTATATTTATGACGATGCGAGCGCCATCTATCAGCCGAGGTTAAACAATTTATTCTTGGCAGGGTCGTCATTGTGTACTGCTCGTTCATAAACAATCGATATCTCTGGGTTTTCTTTCTTGTTTCTTCTCTGGATATGTTTTCTACAGTGTACCTATATTTCTTTCTTTCTATCACTGTCTCTATCTTTCTTTTAATCAAACTGTCTTTCTCTCTATCTATCTGTTTGTCTACATCTCTCTCCATCTTTCTTTCGTTCTCTTCATCTATCTTTGATTCAATCCATGTATATAATGCATACAGAAAATATTAATTGTCTATAATTATATATATATAGATATATATATATATATATATATATATATATATGATAAGATCAGTGTATAATATATGCCTGTCTATCAAAGCATCTATCAATCGAAAAATCAATCGATCTATCTATTTATCCTCTGTCTCTGTTTCTTAATATCAGGTCTCTTTCAGGTCTGCACCCTGACGACGTCCACGTAGGACGGAAACAATTTTGTAGGTGCCTCAGAAAGAAAGTATGCCTAGGTAACAAACTTTATATATACATATATGTATATATATATATATATATATATATATATATATATATATATATATATATATCCTACCTATACATATCAACCCATCTATTTTTTAATCTATCTGCTTATATATCTGATCTCTTTAGGTATGCGTCTTTCTCTCCATTTTTTTTCTATTTAAAAATGTATTGCTTTGTCTATCTAATTATGTCTCCCCTATTTTTCTCTGAATAAACACCTTCATCTTTCTTTTATCACTTTTTATTTACTATTTAAAACTATAAAAATTAATGTTGCTTTTTTTTGTTTTGAGAGGAAATGTACTTTCCTCTCTCATGATCACTCTTTGTTTTATTGTTTCCTATCGCACGGACACTCTCTCGCTCTCTCTCTCTCTCTCTCTCTCTCTCTCTTTCTTTCTCTCTCTCTTTCTCTCTCTCTCTCTCTCCCTCTCTCTCTGTCTCTCTCTTCCTGTATCTTCGCTATAATTCGTATTCACTATCTATCTCTCTGCATCTCTTGCAATTGAAAACAGGCAATTCAGTTGCCATGCCAACTATAAACATTTGAATCTTTTCGAAGAAGTCGAATCGCTTCCAGTTTTAAGTTTATCATCAAAAGCTTTCCTTTGTACTTCATTGCAAATGTCTTCGCAAAAAAAGAGTGTGTGGATGTGTTTGTTTTGTTGTTGTTGTTGTTGTGAATGTTGTTTAAGTTTTTGTTGTTATAGTGGATGTTGTTGTTGTTGTTTTTGTCTCTCTTTCTCTCTCTCACTCTCCATCTCTCTTTCTCTCTCTCTCCATATCTTTTTTTTCTCTCTGTCACTCTCTGTCACTCTCTCCATCTCTTTCTCTCTCGCTCTCTCTTGCTCTCTCCTTAGAAAGTTAGTGGCTTAGTCATTAATGCGCTTCCCCAAACATCCGCGGTAAGCTATTTGCCATGACTCCGGATTCCATCCAGTTATCACTGCATAAGCTAGAGTTGATTTAACAAGCCTGAGATCACTTTAAAGACACTGTTTCGTGCTATCTAATTATACATATTTTTTAATGTCATCTATTGTTGTTTGGTCTACCTAAATCTCCAAACAAAAAAAGCCTAATCATCATTTACAACATTGCAAGATGACTATAAGCGCAATCAGAATTATCCTTGCTCAGATCAACAGAGATAAACGAATGGCTGTTTGCGTTCCACTTGCCTGGTTGTCTTTTGAACTCTTCACCGGCACCTTATGGGTTTTTTGAACTCATCCAAAAATTGTAACGAATGTGTTTGTTTTATGGTCGATCATCTTTTCTTATTAGATTTTGATGTGTTATTGGTGAGTCTTTTAGTGCTGCTTTTTCTTTTTTCACAGATTGACATAATTATTGTTTTGCAGAATAAATGTGAAGATAAAAAATAGTTGTCAAAAATGCAATTTTTTTGAAGCGCAGTGAATTATACTCTCTCCCTCTCTTTCGCTCTTTCTCTCTCTCTCTCTCTCTCTCTCTCTCTCTCTCTCTCACTCATTCTTTCTTTGCCATTTCTCTCTCGCTCCTACTCTGTCTTTATCTCTCTATTTATCTCTTTCTCTTTCGTTATATCATAGACACAGATATCTTACTCTCAATGAAATACAGGTAAATACATACCAGAATCTAAACTGAATTATATATATATATCCGATTTATCGATCAGTAAATTGGTAGGAGATATCTGCCTTTATAATAGGGGTATATCCGGCTTCAAACTCGGTCAAACTGCTTACAACATTTAGGTGATCTGTTTTAAGATAATATTTATAATCACTATGATAATGATAATTGACCTCTGTTTCCCTTCTAAAAAATCTCTGTGTGTTTGTGTGCTTCTTTTACACATGAACATTTATGTCACCTGTTATGGCACAAAACCAGCCAAAATGGCAAGGTTCTATATTTTTTCCTGCCTCTGAAGGATACTCAGACGACAAGCAGACGTAGACGGCACCGGAAATAGCGCCATCTTTATGACGGAGTGGGTGCCATCTATCTCCCAAGGTCAAACAATCTTTTTCGCCAGGGTGACCACTGGGACTTTTTTCCCAAACAATCAATAATTCTCTTTATTTTTCTCTTTTTCTTTCTCGCTACGTATATCGTTTTTTTTTTTTCCAAGTCTGTTTCTTTGGTGTAAGCCAAATTACGAGCTGAAACAATGTTTCATTTGTAATACAAGCATTTTTGACAAAAAAAAACACCAAGCTAGTCTAAAAACTAATTCACAATCGTTGCATGCTTACATATTTATATATATGGATGTATTTCTGTAACTCTACATTTTGTATAACAATCTCTCACGCTCAACCTGTTCTCATCTTTTTCATCTTTATCTTAAATGCCGTATTTCTCTTTTTCTCTCTCTCTTTGTTTCTTTCTATTCTCTTTTTTTTCACTCTCACTTTCTTTTCTCTTTTTGAATTTTTTTTATTTTCTCTCCCTCTCTCTCATACAATCTCTCCCACTCTCACTTTCTCTCTCTTCCACTCTCTCTCACTTTCTCTCTCTCTCTCTCTTTCTCTCTCTCTCTCTCTCTCATCTCTGTTTTATCGACTGTCTACCTTTATTTGATCTGAAAACAAATAGTTCAACGGCCAACTTTTCGTAATTGCTCAGAACTCCGATACTTGTCTTTACTCTTTCCAAATTTTTTTTTACAACAGTTAATTTTTTTCAGAAAATAATGAGCTGTTGAGCTCTATCTTAAATGAAAAATTCACTCTATCTATAAAATAATAAAATACTGGAAGTTTACGCGCTTTGTTATCTTAGAAGTTTTTAGATTCTCTCATGCTCTTCCTACAATGAAAAAATCATTTCACAAAAGTCCACAAGATTTGCTAACATTTTACATAAAAACTGTTTTCTAAAGCACAGTAGTTTTATTAGATATCTTAAATGTAAATCTCGAAGTTTTTTCTGTTCTTTTTTAATCCTCTTTTGCGGAATCATGTCAATATTAGATACTCTCTATCCCCAAAAAATATATACAGATAATAGAATTCCTATCAGTGCGGAGAAATGGCTTTCTGATATAGACCGGTGAGAAAAATCTTACTGAATAGCCTGATTTTTTTACGCGTAAAATGAAATCTTTCTTTAAATAGGCTTGATTTGATTTTGGCGCGCAGACAAAAAATGTCTCTGAAATAGGTTTATCTGAAATAGGCTTGATTTTT
>BLXT01005577.1:519625-530680 GCA_019648995.1 Plakobranchus ocellatus
CTCTCTCGATCTAATACTAGGGCCTGAAATCCTCCTACTTCCGAATGCAGGGCATTATTCCTAACTTTTTTTTTTTTTAGCAAAAGAAGCACTTTTCTTATTGAACCCCTATCAGGTCAGACATTATCCAATTTGGGCAGGCCGGCCTTGGAAATGTCACTTTGAAGAGGGTTCAAAGCAAACCAGATTGGTCTAGTGGCAGCAAAGTTCTTCCCTTTATCGTTTCTATCTCTGGGCTTCGGTGGCACAGAGGTTTGCCAATCCGCCTTGAAGCCTGCAGATACTCTCTCATTTTCCGGCGGGTTCAAGCTTGAGCTCATCGCTGAAGCTTTAGCTTTTCGAGGGTCTGAAAGCTTGAGATCAACCAGTGTGTAAGGGCTACATGAACAAATATTCAACTAACCTTGTAATACTCATCCCAGTAGTTTAGCACTCCGTGTCTCTGTACTCATCTTATTTTTTTTTTCTTTTGCTTGGAAATTAATAAAATTTTATTAAGATTCTTTAAATTGCAACCAAAAAAAAATTCGTTTATTTCTCTTACTTTGTTCTGTTTTTTTCAACATTGTTTTACATAACAATAAGAGAATTGCTGTAACAATAGCATTCAAAACGGGCAAATTATTCTGAATTTTTTTTCTCTAAATTATTCTCTCGTAGATTTACCTTCTGACTGATGAACAATTTTTATATGAAGGTTCTCTGTCTGCAGCAGACGTTAGCGATCTCGGTCCCTCACTCAAAGCTATTGTTGCTTCCATTCCCTAGACCCCATACGTTAACATATAGAGAGCCAAGAAATATTTGTAATAAATAATTTATAAAGCAATGCTGATCTGGACAAGGGACCGAAAAAATGGTTTGCACTCCGAATGGAATTCCCCAGCTATTAGTGGTCTGTTACGTGCTGGAGGTAGAGTGGTATCATATTTAGGGACGGAGCGACTTAATATTGCTTTTGAGGCCTCATTGATCTGAGTGACTTTTGCTAAAAAATAGAAAATCAGGAATGTTCACGACAAGCCAATAGGGAGTAAGTGTGCAGCCGAAAGAGCGTAAGCCTTGCACTGTGGCCGAAACAGGGTTTGAGTACAAGCTGAGCCTTCAAGGAAGGACTTTGATCTGGGCCTTTGAGTTTGAGAGAACCCTTTTGGCCGACGATAGTTGAACGTTCCCTGAGTACCGTATGCCTGGACCAGACACGAAGGCGGTCACCCCTGGCGCTCATTTGAATTGCATCGAGTTTAATTCGTGGTGTTTCAGGTACCAGCTCGCCTTTGATTCCTAAGAGTCTTGATTTATTCCGCACTTGAACTACTGCTTTTTGATTTAAGGGGATTGCAGTGATGGTAAATACTCCATGCGTATCGGAGGCAGATGTGTTGACAGTGAAGTATTAGGGTAATGAAAGATTGATATACACATGAGATTTTCTTACTGGATTGTCAGTGGATAAGATCTAAAAGACAATCGCCTGTATGGTATTAAAGGGTCATCAAGCAACGGAGAGGACAATTGGTGCATGTCCAAAGTTAGCGCTTTTATTATTTCCGCTACTGAGACAATTGCAGTGTAGGAGACATTTGGGGGCTGCCATTTTTTTGCGTGTTTGTTTGGTTGGTTTGGTTTCTTTGGTAAATATTTTGTTTGTTTGCTTGTTTTTAAGCATATGGTCCATATCCTTCAAGTTGATCTCAGGGTTTCAGGCCCTCGTGGGGACTGAACTGGAATCATGAGAGAAAGATCCCTGCAGGCTCCAGGGCGGTCTCACCAGCCGATAAGCTACTAATGACTCTTACTAAAGCCCACAACGCAACAATTGGTGCTCCACATTTCCTGGTCCCAGAGTTAGAGGAGTGCGAAAATCCGGGGGCTGTCTGGGAATGTTAGAAGGATGAGACGAAGAGGGAAAACCTGACTGCCATTAAACCAATCAGATTTGCTAACGTGACGGCTCCAAGGCCACTGCCCTGTTTAAATTGAATAATGCTTGACCTGAAGATACGCGATAATGGGATTGTGTGTTTTCTCAAAAAGAATTTTTTTTTTCTTGAAGAGTAACAGATCTGGTTAACAAAGCAAGCGAAAAGCGAAAAATGGTACATTAGTAAAATAAGATAAACCATTAAAAAATTTTAAGATTTTCTTTCACTTTTGCGTGCTTGTTTTCTCTGAATTGTTATCCATTTGCCAGCGCATCAGTCGGTCTGTACAGCCTCTTAGTCTCTTGGTTTTTTTTGGCTTGTTTTGTTTCGTTTTATTGTTTCCTTTGTTTGTATGTCTGTCTGTAGATTAGTAGTAAAGTCGCTTGATGTTTCATTTCTTTGGTCTACTTGTCCGTTTTTGTACCTGCTGCTTGTGTTCGTTTAAGATTCACTTATTTTTTTATCATTTCGTAACCAACGTTGCATCCAGCTTTGCTGTGAGTTTTTATCGTCCTAATCGATGTATAGTTAGATAGATAGATAGATAGATAGATAGATAGATAGATAGATAGATAAGCAAAGTGACAAAAAGAGAGGCAACTTGCAAAAAAAATAGATGAACAAAAAGTCATTAAACAGGGAAAAATGCTAAATGGACAAATACATTACCGATAATCTTTTTAAATATCTGAGCAAGGTTGCAATTTCGCAAGACATACATTTCCAAACATCGCACCGCAAATCTTCCATTTCTAAATTTCAGCAATATTAGAGTGAGTGCGACGATGGTTTAGTGCTTATGGTTTTTTTCCCCTAGAGACTGTCTGACATTTTATATGATAAAACTTTTGGGTTTGTTTTGTTTTGATAAAGACGGAGATTCAGCTTTACTTTAATCTCTTCTGGCGAAGATGGAGATAGGGCGGGAGGGGGAGGGGATTGCTAGGGAGTAAGGATGTGTAGGGAGGAAAAAGATATATGAATTCGTTTTCTTTCTTCAGCCAGATTAGATAAGAATTATGGTGAAGCTTAATCACAATTTTTTTAAGCAAATACTGATGGCCTGGCGAAGTGACTTATAGCTGTGAGCAGCTAGCGATTTTTCACCGACTGTATATTTATTTTGGATTTCAGAAAATAAACTAAACAGCTTTGGTTGTGCCACAGGTATTATAAACTCAAGGATGAATGATTTTGTTGATACTTAGTTCTTTGGGTTCAAACAATTTCTATACTGTTGCTCTTGCTCCTGTTGTTGAGTTCGTTTGTTTTCCTCTCTCTAGGTTAATACCGGGATGAGCGATGGTACAGTCTGTAGACCACTCACTCGCCTTCCATACGAAGCGCCACAGGTTCGAAGCCCAGTCCGAGCCAACCTGTTTAGCTGTTTTCCTATGCTATCAAGCATCTGTGGAGTAGCCAGGTGTCTTAAGACGTGGCTAAAGTATAGGAGGGGAGAATAAGCCAAGGCACCTAGCTGAACCTACAAAAGCAATTCATTAAGTACAACGAGAAATAGCAAAACTTTCTACATCTTTTAAAAAAACCCTTGAACATTACTCGAACAACCTGATCAACGTGACCAAGCTAAAAGTTGGTAACACTGTGGGTTAGCGAGCCTGCTTTGAATCTTCAGCTGCGGGTTTTGGTTCGAACTATACAGCAAACCGCTTGTCTGACGAAAGTCAAGGAAACTGGGTGTTACTTTGCATTGGAAGAGCGTAATAATGCACTTATCAAACTTGACTATATCTAAGCATGCTTCGCAGGTGTACTTCTCCTTTACATGATTCTACTCAGACGGTATCGTACCCACAAAAGAATATTTGAACTATATAACTGCCATCTTGAAATTGTACAGGTATGCACCTTGAAGTTATGCGCTATGCCTGGCCGGATATGTGAAGCTAGCTTTAAGCCGTTGCAGATCCAGAATCTGGGTGTATCTGTAGAGCGACTCAGGAACGAGCAGACGTCACGCCCTCAGCACGGACAACATGGTCAAACATTGGCGCCTACACCATCACCGTGAAATCCCTTAAGCCCTGGATTTTCCCTCAGGAATCTGTGGCATGCACAAATGAACAGGAGCTTGTCTATCAAACGCTACGCGCTATAGCTTAATTAAGTTCAATAAACAGCAAAATTTTGTATGTAATCAGCGAAATGAAGCATGGCAAGTCATAATTATTAGAAGCTCGGTACAAAAAAACAATAGCTCTTTAAAAACTGAAACTAATGAGTTTAATTTGATTATTAATATGACTTCTGTACACTTACTTTCTACAACATTGCTATTCATATAGAGCGTCTTCTGTGTCCAAAATGATTTTGGTAGAGTTCAAACGCATCATCGAAATCTTTACTGTAGCAATCATATGTCCTGTGTTTTCCTTTTCATTCATGTCAAATAATATTTATCTGGTTTGTAACAGAGCAGAGACGAGTGGCTGTGGAAAGAAATAAGTTTTCAGGCAAGCTAAGACAAAATGGCGCATGATTACGGTCATCGATTATGTAAAGCTCTTGAGACAGTTTTGAAGCTATATTGATTTTCCTAATAGATGTGGCGTAAAAATAATCAGAAAAATGGGAAAATGTTAAACTATAAGAGACCGCTACCAAGTTCTAGTTATAAATCTTGACTTAAAACAAAGAGACACATAGAGGAGTGGGAAATATTAGGAAACCTTTGACTCTAACAGGAGATGTATATAACATGGACACAGGCCCAAAGCCTTACGAGAATGATCATGTCCTCAGAAACGTTCATTTGAGATTAGGAAATCACATGTTCTTTATTTGCTTGGAAATTGATATTTGAAACGCAAGGTTTAGTGCGGGATTTTTATTTCTTTTAAAATTGTTGGAGAATTTGACAAGAATGCAAGGTGTATCCTGAGGTGGTGTTTAAAAATGCAGCGAGAAAGAAGGCAACCAATAATAAAACATGTACAGTATAGTTTGTCTTCGAAAAAAAAGGAGAACAATGATTGTGTATATTATCACTGAGCTGACATAATAGAATAGCTCGCACATGCCACGATGCGCTTTGAGAATCATTGCGTTTCTGAGCCTAAGAGTTATCAGATGACTTTCATAATATAGACAATTTTCTCAAAACATTAATAAATAAAAAAGAATTCGTTATCGTGTGAAGAAAAAAATCTCTGATTTCATTTGAAATCTTAAAAAAGAAACCCAAAAGGAGTTTTTGTACGAACTTTTACATTGTTTTCTAGACTTAATTTATGACACAGTCGTTTTGGGAGCATAAAATAAAATAGCTTTTGTTTATTGCACCACAAAGAGTTACAAAGCAATAACGCAAACATCTATGATGATGTTCAACTACATGTTTCCATTTCTACGAACAAGAATAATATTTCATCAGTTTTACCTGAGCAATGTAAAATGTGCGTAAGTATTTAAGAACATTTGTCGCAAAACACATTTGAGAAGGTTTCTTTAGCATAAAGATATTTTTTCCTATCAAATTATAATTGTTAATCAGCGTACGAAAAATTCCCCTGACATTTTTATGAAACTTAGCTTGGCGAAGGCCTAGAAGTCTGAAATCATTCTGTAGAAACAGACTTCGTGCTGAGACATTTAGCTTAGATAGATTGTCTCAAAGCGAATTCCTAGCTTTAAGTTGCACAACAGCTTGCAATGGAGTCTCGTTTTTAACTGCGTGTTTCATTTCGCAATAAAATGTTAATAATAAATAAAGGAATCTACACGTTTTGTGCGTATATATTATGAGTATGGATATGTGTGTGTATGGTATGATATGACCCCATTACTCCATCGTCTCCGGGGAGATAAATGCACCAGCTTGTATCCCAGGCCCCCAGGGTTACATAAGTCACTAAGAGTAACAGCCAGGGGAGGTTGTGTGAACTTACTGGTTATCTTGAACGACATGATTAATTGCTCTTGTCTGATGCTTTCCGACCTCTGTGGTCACTCAAGTGACCGTTTCCAGACACAGCGCTAATCTAGAGCGTTGAAGGCTTAACTTGTTTTTCCATAAATCTCTTTCCATCTCTCTCTCTCTCTCTCTCTCTCTCTCTCTCTTTCTCTCTCTCGCTCTCTCTTTCTCTCTCTCTCTCTCTTTCTCTCTCTCTCTCGCTTGATCTCTTTCTTTTGCTCTTTCTCTCTGTCCTTGTCTGCCTCTCAATCTCTCCCTCTCTTGCGAGAATTTTCAGTTTATTGTTTAATTTATTTTGTATGAAGTGGGATCATGTGACATAAGTTATATTAGCGACTAGCTTTGTAACTCCATAGCCTTAAGATGCCTTCGTAAACTCTGATTTTCATTAAATTTTGGTCAATTTTTTTTTTCTAAAAAAGTGTTTTCCATTCTGGCTAATACTGATTTTTTTTTTCTCATAAGGTAACCCTGGGGAATTTGTCATTAAGCCTTATCATCTTTCTAATTATGTTTGACCGTATAAATAAAATCACATGAATTCGATTGGGCGACCTTGGCCTGGACTAATCCTTTCGATTGAAAATTGGGCCATATGAGATTTGACATAGGTGGCACCGAGGCTAGCGAATCCGCCCTGAAATCTGTAGGAACCTTTACAGAGTTGGTTTGAGTCCGAGCGCGCTATCGCAATCCCAAACTGACGGAGGCCTAAAAGCCTGAAGTTATCTGATCGTGGACGACCTGTACATCACAAGACGCAACATATGAGATAAATGCTCTTTTTTACTCTATATCTCTGTTTTCTGATAATTTAACCAGCAAACTTTTCTTTCGTCGGACTGTTATGAATCAATCTCTAATATTTACAAAATGCAATTTCAGTTGTCAGCGCCACAATCTTCAGCCAGCTATATCGACATGATTATCAATCTTTTTCTTATGAATGTTAATGTGAAACATTCCATTTCGTTTCTGAGCAATTCTGGTAAAACGTACACGAAGATCTAAACATAAATAAATTAATTTCTTCTTATAGGCAACGAAAAACGAAAATTTCACTCGCACCACAAGATTTGCGGGAAAACCGAAGCAGACCTTAACTTACTTCACTTGCTATTGGCTGAGCGCAAGCATTCTTATCACTCACTCTGGTATATAATGGCCTCTTTGACTAAACCAGGAACAGCTGTCTTCAATAAAAGATCGGAAAAATCCAAATCTATTTTTAAACGGGAGGACAAACAAACGTTATTAAAAGCCCGTTCACATCTAATTTCCGACGATGTCCACTGATTTTCCATACACCGGAACAAAATACACTCAAATAAGTCTGCCATAAACTTTTAAAGGTGTGAAACTTTTTTTAAATGTTGTTTCTGAAGATGAGTGCGCTATGCTGCCTGGAATTGTTTGTACTGCCCTAGATCTCCAGCTTGTCCGCCCTTTCCAATAATGTTTTGCTATAAATAGATAAGGGTTTCCCCAGTTTATTTAGACCATGTCTATTCCAAAAACCATATTTTGAAAAATTTATCATAATATCTCTACTCCGTTTGCCTTCAATCTTTCCAGTGATTGCTAAGTGTTCTAAACTCTTGTGTCGGCAAATATGGCGTGAAAACTGTAGTTGCCTCTGGCTTATGGTTTTAATTAATGATCGCTCGAGATTAGCCGCTTTCAGTGCCAATTCATTTGAGTTTTTTACTGACCATGATATCCTCATCATTCTTCTGATAAACCACATCTCTATTGCTTCTAGTTTTTTCTATATTTCTTTGTTTATTGTCCAACACTCACTACCATACAAAAGTACTGACCACACATATGTTTTAATTACCCTTATTTTGGTTTTCGTACTTATGTTTCTATTTGCCATTATTGGTTTAAATTTTTGGAATGTATCTTTGGCCATGGCTATTCTTTTACTTATTTCACTCGTGCATCTGCCATCTGATGTTATCAGGTAACCTAGATATTTGAATTTTGTAACTTGTTTGATTTGTTCGCCTTTGCTAACGAGATTGCACTATGGGTTAGAGGATTTCTTTGAGATGACCATACATTCCGTATTCCTTACTTTCAAAGACAGGCCCATTCTTTCGCTCTCTAAAATAACAGCATATACAAATTTTTTGAGTTGCTCGCCAGATTCTGCTATTAAAACTGTATCATTTGCGTACCTGAGATTATTAAGATTCTCTCCATTTATTTTTAAGCCTGAAATACCATCAAGATTCCTTAAGATTATTTTACTATATAGGTTAAAAAGATCAGGAGACATTAGACATCCCTGCCTCACACCTCTTTTGATGGGTTTGAAATCATTATGTTCTCCTTCAATTCTTACAGATGCAGTCTGATCTCAGCATAAATTTCTTATTACTCTCGGATCTTTCCCATCGATGTCTAATTTTTCTAGCATACGAAACAGCTCTACATGTCTTACTTTGTCGAATGCCTTAGAATAATCAATGAAACTTTTTTTGTATTTCTATACATTTTTCCATAAGCAGTAACAAAGTAAATATTGCATTTCTAGTCCCTTTACCAGGCCAAACTGCATTGGAAATATTTCTGGTCTTAGGCTGTTGGGCATTCTGTGCATCAAAATGCGCAACAGGATTTATATAAAATGACTCATTAAACAGGAGCAACAGAATGTGAACTTCATAAAACAAAACTGTATTTATATGAGACAAATAATATGCCTGGAGACTAGTCCAAACGAGTGTAAATTATTTCAGATGTGAACAATTTAAAGCATTGAAAAGCCAGAGCTGCATTTGAAGATAAGCTTGGTAATGTGTAAATTATAGGAAGATTATTGCCATTCTTTGCCTAAATAACAGGGTGTTAAAATTTTGGGAAAGAATTTATTAAAAGAAGAAATAAAAAAACTTACAAAATCCTTTGTTCTGAAAAGTGTTGCATGTGACATCTGACCCAGGAGGACTTATTTACAGATTATTATATTGTTGACTCTCAAAAAGAAATATGATATATGTTTACAAACAGCATTCTATTTCTGTGCCTGCGGTAGCAAAGAATCTTTCGATAATTCTGAGATATATCGATTTGAAATATTTTAAGATGTTTTAGAGGGGAAAAATGATGACGATATCATGGACCGAAAAAAGTCCAATTAATTGGTCCTGTAAGAAGCCAATCTTGAACGATCACTAATTAAAACCATAAGACGAAGTGCAACTAGAGTTTTTAGGCCATATTTGCCGACACAAGTGTTTAGAACATTCAGCAATCACAAGAAAGTTTGAAGGCAACGCAGTAGAGGTAGACTGAAAATAACCATTATTGAAAATGTTAACTCTTGGGCAATATGTAACTTTAGCAGCAGAAACTTTATAAGGCTGGCCGACAATAGGTTTGAGTCGAGGAAAATGATCGTCAGTGTCTGTTCCAGACAAGGCACCTAGAGAAGAAGAAGGGGAAAAGCTCTGAAAAATTAAAATCTATCTTTAGTCTTACTAATACAACCCATGACCATTTATTTCCCAGTCTGTATGAATTTAGAGATATGTACAAACTCACTGTTTGTATATCTAAAAAGAAGATAACAATCAGAGTGTCAGCGTATATTTTCAGATCTAACTGTATCGTTTTCGTTACATGCGTTACTTGTGTGGTTGTTATGTTTTGATGTTCAATCAAAATTTTGTGCTCTGTATCATCAACTGTTATTTAAAGGACGATCTTGGCTTTCTGATATGTAAATTCAACAGGATCTTCATAACAATCTTTATGGAAATTTTATCCGGTAACGGAGGAATGTGGTGACAGGCAATGGGAGGTCACGGGTGAAAATTAAGCCCTCCAACCCCGCTAACTTCCTCAACCCCTTTTCCATCTCTCTCTCTCTCTCTCTCTCTCTCTCTCTCTCTCTCTCTCTCTCTTTCTCTCTCTCTCTCTTTCTCTCTTTCTCTCTCTCTCTCTTTCTTTCTTTCTCTTTCTCTCTCTCGCTCTCTCTCTCGATATATATATAATTATATATATATATATATCTTTCTGTCTCTGTCTCCATCTCTCCTTCTCTTGCCCTTTCTCTCTTTAGCTTTTTCTCTCTCTGTCTCTCTCTCTCATAATGTCTGTCTTTGTCTATTTCTTTCCTTCTCTCCCCTCGCTACCTTTCTCTCTGTCTGTATCTTACAATGTCTCTCTGTTTCCATCTCTCCTTGTCTCGCTCTCTCTCTCTCTCTCTCTCTCTCTCTTAATCTCTGTGTCTTACTCTTCTCTCTCTCTCTCTCTCTCTCTCTCTCTCTCTCTCTCTCTCTCTCTTGCTCCGTGACTGTCCCAACATTGACCTCACAAAGTTCGAAGTCTATTCAACTTTTATCATCATCATCCTCGTCTTTCGCTATCTTTCCAGTCTTAACATCAGCTTGGATGCTAATGGTGACAAGGTTTTCATAATAGGCTTGTGAGTTGTGATAAGCCCAGCAGGTATCTAGGGAACCCCAAGGTGACCGCATGATGTTGATACGGTCTGAGCAAATCTTACGTTAGTCTGTTATGTATATGTATAACGCATATACTTTTCGTAATTGCTTAGCGTACGTTTAAGTCTTTACATAATAATTCATCTCACATCAACAAACGGTTTTAAAAGAAGGATTTTTTTTTGGGTACAAGCATTGATTGAAATCAGTGTAATCTAAGAAGAAAGAAATCAGAACATATCACTGTTGGGTCCGTGTTTTTGGTTCTTAATTCCTTTTCATAACTTTTTTTTAGATTTTAATTATCTCCCTGTTTGCAGAATTAGACTTTTATTAATGAAGTAAAGAGGACAAAGGCTTTACTGGACTGTTAGACTCAAAGAATGCACAATCGGATGATTCTTTCCTTATCCATACATAAATATATTATACACAGACAGACGAAATTATTTCTTCTCCGTTTTGCTTTCTACTTTGTTTTACAAAAAAAAAAGTCTACAGAAAGAATATTTGTTGTGTGTGTGTGGTTTTTTTTTTTGTTGTTGTTTTTTGTTTGTTCTTGTATTCAGATGTTTTTTCCACAACTATTTTAAAAGGCTCGATATGAAGTGCACAGCCACTGCGAACTTTTTTTCTCTCTTCAGCGGCTCCTCACGGAGCCCTCGCCCTAAAGAAGGATTTCTGCACGTCTATGTGAAATCAAGAAATTCTTTTCTGACAGAAAAACATTCGTGGTGAC
>BLXT01005577.1:592792-604685 GCA_019648995.1 Plakobranchus ocellatus
GGGGGGGGGGGGGGGAGCAATTTTAAATGGAAAGGCTAAAATAAAGTTTCAAAGTACTGGATCGAGAGTGAAAATATTTACCATCTGTTTCAGCGCCGTCAGAACAGAGGAGTAGAGGCAAGTTCTCAATTCAGGACAGCGTTGCAGTAGAGTTCGAAGCAGTTTCATAACAGGCGAGATTAGCGTTACAGGCAAAGCTTCCTTCTGCTTCTGCACTGCTCTTGCTTGTTTCTGCCAATTTGCCACCAGACTGGAAACATGATCTGACAATAGCTCAACAATCTGATGGGTAGGGAAAAGAAGAGATTGTGGAAAAAATGTAATTTGTGCAAGATCATTCTTATTCTGTTAGGACTGAAGAGGAAAAGAAAAAATAGATAAAGACAAGTATGCTCATTTTCAGCTGTTCAGACATCATGTTAGAAAAACGACACATCATAGATGTGGCTTGATGTAAGATAAAATAATGGCAAACAAATTCCCTTGACCTGATCCATAAGCCGAAAACTTTTTATTTTTTGGGGGGGTATTTTACTTTTGTTTTGGCAACATCCTGTGTTGAAATCAATCCAAGAGAGACAAGATGTTGCAAATGACCTGTATTTACAGCAGGCTTTCCCCTTCTTTGAAAGTTTCTTTGGTTATCTTAAGTTCACATGTCTCAAAATCTCTTCAAAAAAGTTGGAGTTGCATTTTGAAAATATTAAATTCATAAACGGATTTAATATGCTTTTGCCATAAGGAAAATTGGGAAGAAATATTGTAATTCTGGGCCAAACGTTTAGGGTTTTAATTTTTTGCCAAAATCAAGTGAAAACAGGAAAACAACAACTATAAAATTCATTTTTCTTGAAAAGTGTTACACGGCACATCCAGCTCAATATGATGGTTGCAACACAAATGCTTATAAATTAGCACAAAATAAATAATATTTTTTCCCATCTTGATCACTGCACAATAGACAGAAATAGGTTCAAGAATATTCCACCATTTTTCTAAAATACAACTTGCGACATGTGTACATATTTATTTTATGCTTCATTATTGGTAACCTGAAAAACAGTATCAGTAGCAATATGTCGAAAGTTGTAAAGATCAACAGCCACAATGTCATTCTGGATCTTCTTCAATTGTTCTGAGCAGGCATGGGGTGTTTCTATCAGCAATGAAGACACTTTCTCTATCACAGCAGTGAGGCATCCTGAAATTTTTTACAAGCAAATAGTTATTTCCTTTGAACATTGATTTCTTTTATAAATGAATTGATTGGTTGTTCAAGTTTGCCCAGCTTTGAAGTTCTGGTGTGTGTGGGGTTTTTTTTTAAGTCTAGAAGGTCACCATTACATCAAGTTTTGATGATATGTGATGTAATGCACTATTTTAAAAAGATTAAAATTTTTTTTTTATCTCCATCATTTTTCCTTTTTTTTTTTAAGCCATATCATTTGGAATTAAAAGTAAACATTTCTTGTTTGGATAATTTATGTGCCGAAAATAAAAAAAATCGTAGCTACTATCAATGAACTTGATAGATATCAGATTGCAAAGGTATAGTTTGCACAAAACTAAAAAGATCATAGAAGAATTGAGGAGGGAAGAGCAACAGGAATACATACAATCAGAAGAGATGTTGGAAGGAGAGGAAAAGAGATGAGAGAATCAGGTACATTTGATCCATTAAAACCTGTATACCTGGGTTAGACTCAAAGGTTCTGGTCAAAACAGCTTCGACAAATTTCTCCAATCTCTTATTAAGTTGCTCAATCAGGGGCAGCGTCAGTTCCTGCATCTCATCCTCGTCATCAACATCAAACACTCCTACAAACAAAAACAGACACACTCGAGAAAATCTGTGACAGTTGTGAGGTTTTGTTTTCAAGAGAGGGAAGATGGGAAACAATGTGAGACTACCATTAGATGTCCATAAGAATTTTTGTTCTCCTCAAAATTGGAACATCACTGTTATTGTCACTGTAAACATCAACATCACTATCACTATCATCAGTGTCATAATTTGTATTCTATCATCATCATCTTTTCATCAGCATTATTACCACAATTGTCATCATTATCATCACAATCATTGTCATCATCTCATATCAACAGGCATCATGATAACGAGCACTGCAACCAGCATCATGATAACTAGCACTACTACCACTGCCCTTATCCTTAACTCTTAGATAGGGGAATTTTGAGTACCTGCGAGGTCCCCCAGAGGCAAATTAATTTGGAGTTTTTGAAAAATTAAAAGGTGTCACACAAAAATTCCCATAACTTTATTTATTTTTCAACATAAAACTACAAACCATGCACCAATGGAAAGGAAATTGAATACAGATTCATATGAAATGAAAATTTATGCTTTTTGCTTTTTATATTTGTTTTTAAGTTTGTCAGTGTGTTACGCTATGGTTCTGGTAGTGAAGGCAATGCCTCTTGGAACCAGGCATTTGCTAGATCTACCATAAGCTCAGGCTTCCTAACAAGTCCCCTAAGTATCAACACTATTACTGCCATTATTGTCGGGATACAGTACCTCAAACAAGTCAGGAATTGGGACCTATCCAGCCATGATTTTCAATGACAGAGCACACATTCAGTTCCACACTTGTTAACTTCTCAATTTCTAACCCAATTTAAAGCGTAGACTGTTAGTCTTAGCAGTTTGAGAAAGGCGAATCCCCTTAAAAACTAAACTTAGCTTTTTTCGGTTGTTCCGTGTAAGTAAAATTGTATACTGAAGCACTAGACTAGGTGCAGTGCTATCGCAACAATAGTCGCGATAACCTCTAGGAGCCCGTAAAGATCACCGTGCTATAGTCGCGAAAACCTCAGGAAGGGTTAATACTATTGCACCCACCATCTTCACAATCATCCTTTAGCCAGCTTTCTCATCATCACCCTCACCTTCTAGCAAGGCCTGCTTTTCTCTTTCACACTCCTGCACATAATGGTTGTATGTAGACCCTGGTATTTTCCCAGACTTGTTCAGTTCTGCTATCAACAACATCCTCTCATCTGCTGGATCAGGCAACTGAAACACAGTGCAAACTTAAAATTTTCTCACACTTATAGAGCAGTTGCGATAAATATTCAAGATTTTTTTTTTTTTTTAATCTTTAATATACCAAATTTGCTCTTCATTTTCCCTTTAGCATGTGGGGGAGATGTTTTTATTTTATAATTACAAATGGTTGCAGAATGATTTTTTTTCTTCCTATGATATCTATTTTCTTGACTTCAAAGTGCAAATCTTTCGTTAATCTTATGTCAAGAGACCTAGTTATAAAATTTTTTTAGAAATTTGAGAGAAAATCGAGGCAAAATAATTAAAAAGCTGTATAAAAATTTATAATCAAAATCCCATCAAGTTTTGGGTTCTGAACATTAATTTTAGGCATTTAAATGATGGCACACAAAAGAAATTCTTACCACTCTAGGTTTCAGAAGAGCCGGCAAAAACTTGCCCAGGAAATATGGCCTTTGGAAAATGCTGAGGAAAATATCAATCATGACGTTGTAAACTTGCACTAAAGAATGAAAAACAAAAAACAGGAAAGGCCAAAAAATAAAATTAAATTTCAAAAAAAAAAAAACATGTCTAACCACTTGCCTGCATTGATTTGACTTCATCCTCTCAAAAAACATCCCTATTTTTATCAATAGCTTTACAGCTGCATTATAGAAGGAAGGTCCAATCATTCACATGGGTAAACTTCATAAGTTATTCAAAAAGCTTAGAGAACACAAAAACCTTGTTGGGTCAAATACAGAAGCAAGTCCTGTTTGTGAAACTGAACACATTGACTACTTTAATGTCAGGATTTCCTTTTCATAATAGTTACAATAGTTTGGTTTAACCTGAAAAATACACCCTTTTATTTCTGTACGTTTTGAGAAGAGTGCCAAAGCAAACTCCACATTGCATCAGCTTTCATTATAGACAAAGGAAACTGGATAAAGACAACAATAGTATCACACTAACCTTGCTTGTACAAGTACAGTTGGAATCTTCCTTGTTTCTGTGAATGAGGCCACAGCCCTTTGAACATCTTGTTCTGCAGAATCTGCAGGTGTAGCCTGAAAAGCAAAATTAAAAATCTTTCAGATTGTTTTGTCTTGAAACCAGTCTAAATGTCACAAACAGCACATTTTACACATATGTAATACTCTCCATGATTATCTCTTGAAAGCACATCAACACTTCACACCTATTTCTGAGAATATACTTATTTCTGACAAACAAAAACCAAAAGAAAGAAAACAGAAATTATAATTATAATAACAATATTTATAGTTTCAACTGTGGGTGGGAGTCTGTAGTGATTCAGCAGAAGTAAAGCTCTAGGGAGCATGAAGTTAAGATGTGCTATTCAGATGAAGGCCTTTATGATTTTCTTCTCATGAGGTAAAACTCTAGGCACACTATTAAAAAAAGGAATGGTTAAGTGTCTTTTATCCTATTTTCAAATTATCCAATAAAATGCTAAGTGGTCCCATAAAGTAGCTGAGTTGCATGTAATGTGTAGGAATGATTTCAATCAAAATCATGACTAGAAGGGGTAAAAATTACCTTGGCTTTGAAAGTTTACAGAATAACATATAGAAAATTTTGCAGCTAGAGGTATGAGTGACTTTGCAATTCCAGGGCATTTACTTCAAATCAGTCATGTAGATCTGCAAATTCAGCTATTTCATGTGATTGCTACATAAATGGTAAAAACAATACTAAAAGGTGTGGAGATGACAGACAAGACAGGTAAGAAGGAAAAGACATTGGAAAAAGCACATTTAGGATACAACAAGAGCAATAATGACTGAGGTTGCCAGAGATAGCGATGAACAGAGAATGATACAGACAGCACAATAAAGCAGCTATATCTCATGATGGAAAGGCAATTTTTTTTTCTGTGAAAATCCATACAAAAGGAATCATTTGTCAGCAACTGCCCAACAAAGCAATGAAGAAAGTAGGTGAAAGTGTCTATGGATACTGAAAATGTGATAGCCTTTTAAATGTGAAATTTTTTTCAATATCTTCAAGTGTTTTTAAATATTTTGCCTACTTTTATATCTAGTTGGCCATTTTGCATCAGACAATTCATCTAGTACACACCAGTCACATATCAGGTATGTGTAAACTCACCTTTTTTGTTTGAATGCTACTACCTTCACCACAGTCTCCATACATGCTGCTCATTGTTTCATGCAAGGGGACCTGCAACACAGGGAGCAAATAAATAAGCATATGTTGAAAAGAAAAAAAACTTTCAGAAGAAAAAGCTTTAAACAACGAAATCTGTTTAGAAAGATCAATTTAAAAGTGGCAAACACTAGAAAGGGAATTTGTGTTGTAATTAATGCAAAGTTTTAAGCATAAATTCTGAGAAAAAACCTTTGAAAACAATGTTTCAATGTTAAAATTTCAGTAAAGGTCAAACACAGCTGCTTATCAGCTTTTATTATTTTATTTAGATTAAAGACAAATCATTCTATCAGAATTTTCATTGTCAAAATAAATGGATTAAAATTATTTGAATGATATAGTTAAAACAGTATGAACATCAAAAAACGAAAAAAATCTAAGAGTCATTTTTTATAAAAACAATTTATCAACATACTTTTTTTTTTAATTTTACATCTATTACAAACACAGGAAAAATACCTTACCCCTAAATCCATCAGCTTTGTCTTTGCCAGAATTGCCAAATCCTCATACTGTTCTTTACATTTTGGGGGACGAACTGGCCTATGGAAAATGTATGCCTGTAGATGTTTAAACAAAAAAAAAGATATTTTTCAAGTGTGACAATCTTTTCTTGATTTAAAATTCATTCACTTTTGCTGTAAGCAGAGCATTTCAAATGAACACTGTTGTGGACATTTTTACATCAATTTTTGAGCACCATTGTTTTGCTATTTTTCTTTTTTAATTTCACATTTCCACCAAACTTCACACAAGGTGATGTTATGTTTTGCATCACAGCCCTCCACAGAACAGCCTACAAGTTTGAATGAAAAATGAAACAGGAAAGTAAAGCCATTTTCGGAAGAAGATTTCTTTTAGTCTAAAACATTGAAGTATAGCTACAAAAATGTTTGATTATCACAATATTGACCAATCAAAACATGCCTAGTAATCATGCATCCAAAAAGGGCTAATCTCATTGAAACTGCAGGTCAGGCTGGCTTACACATTGCATTTTTGTGACTATTTAAATACATGTTCTACTTTTGCACTTTTGAACTAAGATAGTTATTAACTTCAAATTTTGAAATAGTAAAGTAGAAAGGTAGATCTGTAACACTGAAAACAATTTTCGTTGCTCTAAAGAACTGTAGGAAATAAAAACACAGCCAATTTGAGACTTCAATTTAAACATGTTTCAGTAGAGTTAAGGTGGCATATGTTTACATGTGGTTAGTTTGACCTGTTTTTCTTTCTGATTAATTGCAAAATTTTATTCCTATCAATCCAAATAAACTGTATGACATTATTTAAAAAATAGGGCATAGCATCATTGAGGTCTGGAAAACTAATTTTCATTGCAAACGTACTTTTGGCTCACTGGTGGGCCAATGATTGGCATTGCTAGATTAACTAAATTTGAATCAACAGTGACTTAAATTCGCCAAATTTAAACTCTCTTGACTTTACATATTTAAGAAATATGTCACAATACCTTTTTGTCAAGCATCCATTTTTCTGATGACTGAATTCAGGAGGCGAATGTTAAGTGACTCTGCTAGGCATACAATATCAGATCCACTGTGCTACAATTAAATCTGATAAGTTCATTTATAAGTCTAGCAGGTTCCCTGTTGCCATTAAATGCTACATGTTATTCTTACTTTAAGTCTTTCAGCGGACTCCCAGGGTATAAGACTAGTCAGAAACTTGATAAGCATATTGTAGCCACTCCTAGAGCTTATGGCAGAGGTTGGTCCACAGAAAGTGATCTGCGGGAAAAAAATTATCAAATAACTGTATGTGGAGGGAAAGAGAAAAAACAAAATGAAGAATCAGCATCTATAAAATTTGTAAGAGCATCAAATTGTGATTTTTTTTCCCAACTTTTTGTTTCTTTTACTTGACAGATAATTTTGAACATACCCTCTTCACTTTCTCAAGATGCATTTAATACGCATCCTACTTTTATCGGTAGTAAGTCTCAATAAGTTTTCAACTGCAAATGTTTTTTACAATTCTAATCATTTTCTTTTTTATTAAGATTCTAGGCTTGGATAAAAATATCACTGCATTTACAATCTTTACATCTAAAAAAGTGTTTCTTACATTGAATCAAGTAGATTAGTAAGAATTTTATTTATCTTAGAAAAAAAACAAGGAATTTCCTGAACTTTCTAATTAATGCATGATTAAAAAAAAACAATATAGTGTGTGTGTCTGAGGAAACAGCCCATATGTCTACAGCAGTAGTTTTATGCCATTGGTTTTGAAGGTAGATAAAGAGTCAAACTTCAAATTTATCATTTTTCTGGATTTTCAAAATTCAACATTTTCTAAATTATGTTACACAATACTTAAGTCAATTCCAAAATTTAAGTATACAAAATCTGATTTGTCTTATGAATATCAGCTTTAAAAATGCTGAAAAATGAAGGAAAAAAATCCCAATTTAACATCTTCAGTATTCACAATCTGCAACCTTCTACTGTACACCACTATATCATATTTTATATAACAAATAAAGCATTATTCCTTCTAAAAAGAAAAGGTACTAGCAAATGCACAGATTTGATAAAACTTGCTCCGAGTTTTTGGGGACATCAAATAAAAGAAGCAGCTTTTGAAACTGACAGCTAGCGATGAAAAGTGCAATGCCATGAAATTTGCTGAAATCAGGACAGGCTAATATCAGGCCCAGGCTCAGGGAAGCATTGCCTATCCCTTTGAAATGACACCAAAAAAAAATTGTGTTAATACTTTTAGACATGGATTACAAATCTCATATTGAGCTTTCAGATCCTCATCAGGCCACAACATTGGCAGTAGGCTCTAACACACAAGCGAAAGTTTCATGCACATTTCAACGATACTTTGCTAGCTATTGTACCACTAATGTCCTTGCGAAAAAAAAAAAAAAATGAACCAAATAAATTTTATGAAGTGCCTCACAATTATGAAATGATTTTACATGTTCAAACATTTCCTCCCAATCCCCCATTTCCATGGTATTGGTAACAAGATGTTAAGAAGTACATTGTTTTCTTTGATGCATATCTTTCCTCACCTGAAACCAGTCGGCAAAGCAAGGGAAACAGTGTGGTCCTAAGGATGAACTCAGACAAGCAAGGAAAAAAGGCACAAACATTTCCGCAATGTTTGATTTCTCTAACGCACTTGAGATAAGGGACTGGATGTGTTCTGGAAAAAGAAACAGTCACCATCATGTACTTTTCTAACGTTTTTTTGTTCACTCACCAGACAGTGGAGGCAGAATGATAGCAAACAAAAATAGACAGCACTGAGGTTAGCAGTCTCAAAATGTCAGACGATAAGGACAAATAGAAGACATCTTCACATTGCCCCAGTTATATCTAGAGAAGTCAAGGCATAAGTAAAGTGAAGAGAAGAATGCTTCTAAGTTACAATTAAATGTTGGTCATCAATTACTTTTTTTTTTAACCCCTATCAACTCAATGTCATAGCCACTTATTTATTTCATCTTAGACATCATTTTTTTTTTCTTTGGAGGGAGAGTCTGTATTTCTCTAAACTTATTTAAGTTGGTATGATTCTTTCAAAACGAAGTGTAAGCAGGTGTAAAGGGCATTCAAATTTATGCACACTATTGACAATTAATGATCCTGCTGACCTACCTTTCACACCAGCTGTCGCTTCAGAAAAGCAGGTGAAAAGGGCAGACAGATACTCATGTATGTGCGTGCCATTGATAAACTGATGCTCCAAGGCGTTGTTCAAAATGCCTGTCACCTCTTGGTAACTCAGAGGCAAAAACAACTGAGAAAATAGTCAGTATGTATGTGTATGTTTTCAGTGATTGAATACTACTGATATTTCATATCATTAAAAATTCATGTAAGATTTGAGGCAAATAAATTCTGAGTAGACAAAGTCATTTTTTGACTTACAAATGAAGAACAAAAAAAAAAAAAACCCCAGAAGTTAAAACATCTATTGTGTTGAAGAAAAGTCACCCATCAATTATTTCAGCAAAGTAAATTTTGAAATCTCAACATATTATCATTTTGTTTGAAAAACACTCATGTGCTAACTTATTTCAAGCCCATTCCAAATTACTCATTCATAAGATTTGCCTTATCTATGTTCATCCACAGCACATCATATATATATAGTTTATGCTTCTTAGATTTATTCATGACCAGTTCAGCTGAACAAATCTAATAAGGGAACAAGATATCCACAATGTACTATAAACAGGATCAGCTAAGGTATCTTCACAATGATAATGTATTGCCAATGGCCACAGAAACAGTTGTAAAGCATTTAAGGTATACGAAAACTTCAACAAGATACATTCCCAGCTTGTAACTTTCTCTGGAAGATGTCAGTTTCTTAAAAACAAAATCAAAGGATCTCAAAACACATTTTTTTTTAAGAAATTAAATAAATCAACTCTATTTTTTTTTTCACCTCTTTCATCACGAGTCTCAGGGAACAGCTGGATTTTAAAGATGCCCAGTCTGTCTCTGATTTCATACAATCTTCAACTATATTCAGTGGAAAAAAAAAATAAAAAATAAAAAATTTTGTGGAATCACTTTTTCAATTGTACTGATCTAAAATAAAGATTTGAAAACATCTTTGACAAAGTAACTTTGAAATGTAAAAAGCAATGGCTAAAAATAGTGATGAAATCATAACAGTTTCAATTTCTATCATTTGATTCAAAGGTCTGCATCAGGATTAAGAAAAAAAAGTGAATGTCAGCCAACTCAAAAAATTGCATGGCTTGAATTACAGGGACTAAAATTACCAATGTAAAGCCTAAAAACCATCAGGAGGCTGTAATTATTATTTTTCCAGTGTAAGGTTGCCAGTCTCTCCATCAAAGAATTATTAACAGCAGTTTCCAAAATTTATAAAAAAAATTTTTTTTTTTAATTCAATTTATAAGTAAGTGGCAAAACAGAAAAAAAAAATACTTATTACCTAAATCATCTTCCCTTATCATTTTGCATAGTTACCCCAAAAAGCGACATTTTACCAAAAAATCAGCAACAGAAAAAAAATAGATTTTATGCTTCCCACTGAGCTTTTAATCACAGATTTCAAACAGAAACAAACACTGCTAGCCTCTCCCACAGGTTATGAGATAATTTGCATGAAGTTAACTGAGAACTTTGACCTCTATAACTATATTGATTGCACTTGTTTTTGCCACACACAAAAAAAATCTCATTTTTTGGTAGCGCCATATATTTATGCAATTTTTTTTTTATATTTTCAAACTTTTTGAAATCAATTTCAAATTTCATCTATTTTGATAATTACCCGTTCTGAAAAGAAATGTATTGCCTTCTCAGCATTTTCCTTCTAAAAGCAGGTACATGCCATATGTAAAGAAGTTGAACCCATTTTAGATACTCTCCCACAGTCTCTACATTTAAAAGACATATATATGGGTCAAAATCAGAATTGGCGTCCACCTTTTGTGACATATGGTAAAAAATTCAACCATTACTGATTTTATTGAAACTGTCACCATATATAACTTGATGTATGGGCTTCTAGTATTAGTCAAAATCAATGTCTTATTCCGCCCATATGAAAAGTTAGAGCCATCATAAATAGTAAGACTGTGTACGTTACTCGTAACACCGTCACACATAGAATTAAGGTATATTGTAACAATAACATGAGATAAATCCACAAAAACCGCTCTGGAGACCAAAGGATGGCTTGGCACAATCATTTAAACACAGATTTATTCGCTATAACAGAGCTCAAGCTGGACAGAGAACAGTTAGTTCAACTGTGTACGTTATGTAACACCAAAGAATTTAGTACTGCTACAAACATTTTAAAATTTACAAGAAAAACTTAATTATTATACAAAAAGAAACGTCCATGGCATTGAACAGATATTATTTTCTCAAAATGTACAGAATAGATTTATATACATTGAAATTACAACGCTGGCAAACACAAAAACTCTTTGAAAGGAGTACGTTATGTAGCACCAAATTTCTGAAACAAGATAAAATAGTGCTGTTGAAAGCACCTGTAACATAAAACTGATAAGGAATTTCGTTAAAATTGTCACCATCTTTAACTTAATGTATCGGCTATTTATACTCGTCAAAATCAATGCCTTTTTCCATCTATATAGCCATAATAAATAATAAGACTGTGTACGTTACTTGTAACACCGTCACACATTAAGTAAAGACACATTCTAACAGAAACATGGGTTATATCCACAAAAAGCGGCCTGGAGCCAAGGGGTGTCTTAGCACAATCATTTAAACACAGATTTATTTGCTGCAACATAGCTCAAGATGGTCAGAGAACAGTTAGATCAACTGTGTACGTTGTGTAACACGAAACCATTCAATATTGCTATATGCAGTTTAAAATTTACAAGACAAAATTTGAGCATCATGCAAAAAGAAACACCCATGGCATTATACAGCGTTATTCTAGTATTAGTCAAATTCAATGTCTATTCTGCCCATGTGAAAAGTTAGAGCCACCATAAATAGTAAGATTGTGTACGTTACTCGTAACACCGTCACACAAGAAATTAAGGCATATTGTAACAAAAACATGAGATAAATCCACAAAAAAATAAAACCGCTTTGAAGACCAAAGGGTGTCTTAGCACAATCATTTAAACACAGATTTATTCGCTGTAACAGAGCTCAAGCTGGACAGAGAACT
>BLXT01005577.1:607282-617424 GCA_019648995.1 Plakobranchus ocellatus
ACTAGGAAGAGAGGAGCACTCTGCCCGCGAGGCACTGTGTGGCTGTGCAATATGGCTGGCTTATGTAAATGAGGCCAGTTAGCAATTTATAACTCTTTGCATTTTCGGGGGAAGGGAGGTAAAGAGAGCCCCCCTTGCAAAATGTCACGTTTTTAGTGCTTTTCTGTACGGCAATTCGCGTTTTGACCCATATATAAATATTTATATACCTATTATATAAATATTTACCTATAAATACATTACCCAATTTATCCAAGTCAGTAGGTGAAAACATCATTGTAACCCAGAACATGTAGTCTTTTTTGTTGACTTAACTGAAATCTTGTCTACATTCTCCTTAACTTTTTTCCTTTAATAATTAACCTTTTTTTTTTCACATTTAGATCTAAACTACTTCTGATAAAATATTCTATTTTTAATAAATCTATGAAATGTAAAACAAAATTATGTTTTGGCTTTTCAACATTTAGATCTAAACTACTGATAAAATATTCTATTTTTAATAAATCCATGAAATGTAAAACAAAATTATGATTTGGCTTTTCAACAAACCAGTCTTGTTGGCTCCATGTGAGAGAATCAAGGATAATGCATGGATAGCAAACTTTTTCACAATAAATCCCTCCATTGCTTTAGTCATAGAGAGGAAGTTGCAGGGCAAAGCTATGTGGTCTTCTTCAGTGGATGACACTGATATGTCCAGCACATCTTGAATAGAAAACAGATTAGCCACCTAAAAATCTCCTTCAACAAGCCAATCTTCAGATTCTCGCATCAATTGACTAAATTTATGTTTGGCAAATGACTACTGATAAAAAAAAAAGATAAAATGAAAATAAATTTTCAAAAAAACCATGTGTGTAAAACCATTTTCCTGTTTAAAGAACCACAATTATGATAAGATGATAACCTTCAGGAGACAGAGTGAAAATAATAATGTGAAATTAAATGTTTTAAATTTATCATTAGAGGGAGCTGCAGCATAGAGCAAATGAGTCCAAAATAAAAAGTTTAGGTATCTGAGAAAAACAATTTTAAAAAAATCAAGACTTCTGAAGAAAATTAACTATTTAAGGCAGCACTTCAAAAACATCTTATATATATGTGTAGTAGGAGAAAGTAGACACAGAGGATAAGTAAACAGGCACTGTAAAATGGACATTCAGAAAACAATGAGGTTGATAGTGACTGAGACTTGTAGGATGGCAAAGGTCAGAGACTTTTATAGACAGGCAATCAGGGATGCTGCTTCTTTCAATAGATAAGCATAGCAATCAGAATGATTATTGTGATGATGAAAATGAAATCAAGGACAGCTGGGGCTGCGAGGTGAAACAAATAATTGCCATACTGCCAGTGGATTTGTTTGTTGTTTTTTTTTGTAATTTTGTTTCGGTCTTATTTTTGCCATCCTAATTTTTGTGCAAATATTTTTGTATCAACATTCAAAATGAATGTTTGCACTCAAAGCTGTAACTCTATGAAATGCAGCAATGAAAATTTACTAAATGCACAATAGCCTTTAAAGAAAACCATCTCCTATTTGATTGTACTGGAAATAATAAGAATACAATGATGTTAGCTAGAACAAGACAAAAAATCAAAAATCACCAGCATGAACCTCATCAAGAATTAAATCCTTGACATAGTAAAATGGAACATAAACAAACCAACCTTTCAGAACAGTATCTATAATCTGCCTTTCAACCTGAAAAAAAAAAAAGGAAAAGAAAAACATTGTTTGAGACTAAAAACAAAATAAGATATAAAATTAAGAAAGTCCTTGCTTGCTAGCTGCTTTTCCCAGCCTAATGCATAAAACTTTAATGACAATTCATTTTCAGGCTGCATTGGTACAGAAATTTTTCCAATGAAATTAAAAGACAATATTCTCTCTTAGGCCTTTTTCTTTTACAATGTTTTAGCTGTTGGCCAATTACAATATTTTTATATAGGAAGTCATTTAATTCAAAAATGCTAAATCTTTGGCATCTGAAAAAAAAATTATATGCTGAATTTTGGTAGGCAATTGGAAAATATTTTAACTTGGCTATATTCTCAAATAGGATACACCAAAATCTCATAATAGCTTTTCTTTCAAAACATCATGTAAATGCCATGAGTCAATCTTTGCTGTTGATGAAGTGCACATATATCTTCATGCTCAAGATAATCACAACCATTTAAGAGGATTTAAGAAAACGTGTGGCAGTCATGAAGTGCATGAGTGTGCATAAGAGGCAAAGATTCTAGTTTAGCGGTGAAATAAATCTGTCCCAGGTTAGTGAAATAAGGAATGATAATATTGAGTCAGAAAAAAAGCTTATAAATTCCAAGAATTTATCTTAATCAATGTCTTATTTTTCAAATAAACTACTGAAAAAACAACAAAGAGAAAGGCACTAAAAGAATGGAAAAGCGACATTTTAAAATACCTTCATTTTTTCAACCATACAAGAATTGAGAGAAAATAAGTCAACAGAAAGTTTTTACCTGATCTGTTGAGGTCTTTTTATCTGCAAAACTTTTCCTCATGAAATAAGCTGTGAAATCTAAAGGAAAATACAAAACATAGCAGAAATTAGACATATAAAAACCAGTATTTTGTCCATGATGTAAAAGATGTTTATAAAAGAACATACCATTTGTTCAACTGACAGCCATTTTGGGACTTAGATTTACACTAAAATTCCCCCACCTTAGTCAAAGTTCTTTTAAATAGATCTTTTACTCCTTCAACAATTTCATCTATTATTGCTTTCTTGTCAAGAACAATGCAAAGGATAAGAAGAACTATGGTTAAGTCAATTTATTTTAAATTTTCTAATACATCAGTTTTTCAGTAGTCTGCTATACACCAAATAAGCTTCCCGTCTGTTAAGATCTCTATAAATGCTCTTTAAGTAATGAAAAGAGTCCCATTGTCTTTGGCAGGTCTATAATTTTACAAATGAAATTTACATACTTTGAAGCACAAAAAAGGAAATCACTTCGTATTAAAGTCCACATAAAATGTGCTAGGACTGCAAATATTTTGTTACCAATTTAATCGCTTATAATTTGATTACCAGTGAAACTAAAAATAAGTTTGAAGTAAATGGAGCCTATCAATTAGCAAAAATAATGCCAAAATTTCTATCAGAACTATCAGTAAATAACCATTGAATCCATAAAGAAAAAGAAAAAAAAAAAAAAAAAACCCTACCTGAGAGTATATGTTGCCGCAGGGACCGAGTTTCTGGCAAACCTACACACAGAGCAACTAAAGCTTCACACAATTTCACCTTGTAGGCCCCTTCTCTCTTTAGCTTACTAAGTCACAGAAAAACAACAAAGGCACTGATGTGAGAAAAAAATGGCAAATGTAACAATTGAAAAAAAAAAAACATCACACTGTTAGTTTTAATTTAAGTCTCGATAACTTTATGATTCTTTTGTGCTTTTGAATTTTTAAACTGAACCGAGACATTTTGCATGTATACTTGATTCATCCTGAACTGGTGAATCTGGATAAATCTTGAGATCAGTGATAAATCAAGTTTTTACACCTACCTTGTCAAAAACACCCCAAGCTCAATGGCTGAAATTTGGTGTAAAGTCCAAATCACCTCAAGAGGTAAATCATGCTTAAAAGTGGGAATAAAAAAAGCAGGTAATGTGACTTTAAAAGAGATGACAATAAAAGGTGGGCAATCAGATTTCAAATTTAAACTTTATATGCATATCTTGTCTACCATTCAATCATGAAGCATGCCAAACAAATACAGAGGATAATGCTAAAGGAAAAATCATAACACACATTGAATGTAGTGTATATTTTGATCCAAAGGATGTATATTTAGAGTTGAACAAGAGAAATTTCACGAGGACCTTTTTTAACATCACCTTTCAGGGAATATAGAGTGTAAAATAGTTGAGGCTGCCAAAAATGACTTCAGTATAGAGTTTGTTCAAATTAATTCTGTGGTAATACAAAATGAGATGTTCTGCTGAAAAATCGGCCATATTAAGATAATAAGTATGCTTTCTTTTCAAAAACTATAAATGTTTAAGGATTAAAGATTTTAAACCCCAAAGACTCTCCAAAAGATTAAGAGAGAATTTGGTCATTACACATCCAGAATTTTTATCTGTAAAACTGTGTTTCTCACATTTGTTAATGATACAAAACGTCTTATTTGTTGACACCTCATAAATGTCTTTAAGAGACAGCAAGTTGAGTAATATCTGGTTAAGCATGATTTCCCAAAAATAATAATATTTTTATATCAATCTTAGGAGCCACACAAAAAAACATGCACACACACACACACATATATATACATACATATATCCAAGCACCACTATTTTTTAAACAATACATTGATAATACTTCCTCTATATCTTTCCATCTTACATTTCCCTAAATAGCAGCAAGAAAAAATGTATATTATGCTGACAAAAAAAAGTAGAGCATTCTTACCTTTAGCAAAGAATTTAAGAACATTTCCTTGTTTAATTTGTTATTCTTCAAAGATATTTTTATTAAGCCAACACAAATTTGAAGTCTGTCCTGAAATATAATGCAAATATATTAGGTTAAAGTTTATCATTGTGTACATGGTAATAATCTCATTTCTTAGACACTGTTCAAATTCATTTAAAAAAAAAATAAAGGATTCTTCCATAATAAATGGGAACAGTGTTCACACATACAAATAAAAATGCAATGAAAGGAATCAAGTCTTTGTGGATAATTTTTGCCTATTTAACATTTCCTTATTGTTGGGACAGTCTAGCTAAAATTTCAAAAGTAATTCAATCTTTCAAAAATTATGGGTTTTTTTCCCATGAAAAATGCCTAAACAATGACTAGGGAAAATTTTATAATAACAAATTTTTTAGATTTTGTAGAGCTGCAGAGAGAAAATATTTGAATAAGAAATAAGAGGAGAAACGGTCATGATACCCGTGACTGTTTTGCTAGTAAAGTCATGTCTTGTTTTGCATCTGCTTGTGAGAGTTCCACGATCTGCCGCCCCAGATTAGGCGTCGTTAGGCAGCCATTCACTTCCCCTCCAGATGGCAATGCACAGCTGTCACAAGTGGCTGATAAAAATCTCTCAATGTCTGACAAAACATTGGTTTTAGAAACGAAAAGAAAAGTTGCCTGGGTTTCAAAGTAATAATTTATCATTTTGACAGTATGTTATTCACTTTTAAGAACTACAATTACAACAGGGTATTGGATTATTTATCTTGAACTTACACAATGCTCAAACACTATTTCATTTCAAAGTTTGATATCAATATATTACATAGATTTCAGTAAAATGTATCTTTAGTATGCTTCATTTTTTTAATAATCTAAATTTGCTAAAATATAATAGCATGTGTAGATGTTGTACCATAATGTGATTTTAATTACTCAGTATTGAAAGGACATGTACAAATATCTGCAATATGTGATGCCCCACACACACACATAAAAAATTGTGCAAAGCCATTAATTTTACATTTTGAGTTATCCCTGAGCAATTAGTATGTTTATTTCTGAGATTCCAAAAGGTAAAAATCCCTAGAGGACATATTAGTTCAAACCTGAGACACTGTCATTAAATTAATTTTTTTTTTAATGATCATTATTGATTTTTTTATAATTAAATCACTGAACATTACTATTCACACAAAGTTTCATTTATAGACTTTGTCACTCATTAGACCCGAATTAAAAAGTTGAAAATACTAAAACCTGATGATCCATCTTTTGATGTAGGCAGAATCTCAGAGACTGCACCCTCTTTTTTCTGCTTCAGTTTCCTTGATAAAGCACAAGCCTGTTCAAAATGAAAAGTACAGATGGGTTCAGAGTGTATTTAAAAAAAAAATATTATTTGTATGAAATAAAACTGTACTTTACCTGAATTTTGTCATTCACCAGTCCTGCTTCAACACTAACTCATTTTGGTTCAAGTTTTGCAACAGCTGAAGCATAAATATTAATGTCGTAAATTATTTATTTCAAGCCCTTTTTTAGTTGTTTTTTTTTTTTTAAGACATTCTAACCTTTAAAATAAAGTACAAAAATCTTAATAAAGATTTTTTTTTCTTTACTCTCATGAAACATTTGTTACATAAATTGTGTTTTTCTATCAAACTGGATTGCGAATATCTCATCTAAAGATACAAAGACAGCCAATAATAGATCATTTATAATCATACCTGACTTGGTTAGAATCAGGGATGTAGATATTTGTTTAATTTAAATAATTAAACAACCAGACTGTCTTAAGAATGCCTGAATCATTTAAATAAATAAGCTTTCCTACAAAAAAAAAAAAAAAAAAAAAGCAGTAAACTTTTTAGGATATTTTTCATTGAGAAAAAATAGATACTTGAAAAATCAACATAAGGACAAAATCATCATGACATCATCATCTCTAACCTTTCTTTCTTATGAGTTTAATTTGCAGCTTTTTGTTGTTTTTTTTTTTTTTTCGCAGGTGCAATTTTCTTTAATATTAAAAATTAATTATTTTGGATGCATTATCTAGTAAGGCAACTAATGTTCATACCAAGAAATTTTGAGTCCATAAACAATGCCTTCACTGTTTTCACATACAAAGATTACTTTTGAACAGGATACATTTTTTTTTTTAAAATGATCTAAATATATCACAGGTGGAGCGGTGGCTCATCTGGTAGGGTAGTTGGCCACCATCCAAGAGGTCCGGGGTTCAATTCCCAGTCCAGGGCAAGTCAGATTTTCATTGCTCCTTGGTGTCCACCCTACACTAAATGAGTAGCTAGATCTCTTAAGACCCGACGAAAGTAAAGGCGTTGAGGAAAGCAATGGCAACAACCTGAAATGCCGTATGCCAAAAACAATCAGGACCCTACTCATGGTTCCCCGATGCTTGGACTAAGGGTGGGACCCACTTTACTTTTACTAAATATATCACAGCTATCCTATATACACTTACTTCGTGGAAAAGAGCATTAGAATCAACACTAGAGTCTATGATCTGATAGGCCGCATCCATCAAAACGTCCTTGTCAGCTTCTGATAGCATGGTTCTGTTGAAAAAAAATGAGGCTGCCCAAGTAAAATCTTTTAGGCCACACCTAAGTGAGCCCATTTGTCTGCCAATTTGTTGACTTGTTCTGTTTTTTTTTATCTGACATATATTATCATGAATTCTGAGATGTTCTAACAAAAGTAGGAGTTGTAGGCTCAAGTGAAGTAATCAATCTGATATACAGAAAAAAGATTAGGCCTCTACCTTAGTCCTTCATAAGTTTAATTGAGTGGTACTTTTTCTTTAACCTTAAAGAGCATCCACAAGCTCTAAGAAATGATCAGACAATGCAAGTAAGATAAGTTACATGCAAAAAATTGTTGGATTGGAGGCGGGAGTAAAAATGATAAAAAATAGCAAACTTGGAGGTTGAAAATGGATAGACGGAATGAAGGGGGGGGGGGAAGAAAAGGTTATTTTGTGCACAATTTTGCCTCTGGTATGGATTTAGAATTTTAGTTATTGTATATAGCCAATCCACAACAAGATAATCTCAGGCTTTCAGGCCCTCCGTCAGGCAAGAGCTCAAACCCTTGACAGAAGGGTCCCTGCAGATCTCAAGGTGGACTCAAAGCCACTGTGCCACCGACACCCCTATATATGGATTTAGACTAGATCTATAGGCCTGGCTAGAGACTCTTGAAACGGAGCACTGGTAGGCCTATTTTTTCAGGTTCATTAATTAATCATAGTAGTTATTACCTAGATCTAGATCTAGAGATCAGATAGATCTAAATCTAAACTTAATGTTTGGATCTATAAGTAGGCTTAGGCCAAAGAGGAATAGAAAATAAACGGCCTAAGCCCTATGCCTAAATAAATTAGATCGAGATCTAGATCTAGGCCTAGATTATATATAGATCTCTACGTGTTGATCAAAATGTTTTTAATGTATGTTTTGATTTAAATAAAGAATTCAGATAATCAGATACTGAGATAGATCTAAGGGTCCAACTTTATTGGGCCTTATTTTTATTTGATGATATTTAATTATTTTTGCTTTGTGAATTCATTCGACAACCTAAATTTAGATTTACGCAGAAGTAGCAGTCACTTTGCAGCTAAATTTCTAGATAATCTGATTTAGTTCTACACTACACTCAGTTGTGGTGTCTGCTGCTGTGCCTGCCCGTGAGAAGAATATCGCGCCAATCATCACACATGTGCGTGCGATACTACCTGTTATTTATCGAGTGCTGTACGGGCATGGATTTATATTTTGGTCGAAATTTTTTATTTTGATTATCATGGTCTGGCTATTGAATGAATGAGTTTCAATGGCATAGAGTTTTTTTATTGCGCCCATCCTAAGATGGTAGTCTACTGAACATTGAGGCAAAGAAAGATGTAAAAAATATAATTTAGAAATATCGATATTAAAACTAAATGAATCCAAAATAATATAATCTCGATATACTTTGTTGCGGTTTCGTTTTTAAGAGCTCCCTTCCTTGAATTTGGTCGCATAGGTCATAGGTCACATGCTGCAAGGTCTGCATGTTTAACCTGTATATTTGGGTTTCGTGAAAGGAAGGCTATTTATTGTTCTCTAACTAGCGAAGACAAGAATATTTGAGCACAAAAAATAAAATGAATGTACATTGAAGCCATTTAAAAAAAATAATGAGGACTAAAAATAAATTCACCTGCCCGTTATTTTATTTCTTATGTGCGATTTTTCTACTAACATGTTCTTTTCAGACTTATTTTTATACAAGTGACTTCACTTTCCCAAAATAAAGAAAAGCAAAATAGCTCCCAAATAGATTTTATATGTAAAACTAACTGTAACTCACAAAGTAAATTAATGGCATCTAATCAAATGTTCTAGATTGATTCAAAATAGATTATAAAAAATTCTAAAGAACAATTTACATTGATGAAGCTCATGCGGCGAAACGCTTCGATATTCGAATTGTTGATCCGCACAGCTTTCAGCTACTTCTTGTCACTTTGGAAGCATCTTGATTTTACTATTAGGTTTTATACATGCGCTTGTTGCTGCGAACTGACTATATATATATATATATATATATATATATATATATATATATATATATTGTATTAAGTCGATGTCCTTTCTATGCAATTCATGCTTTTCTGCAAGTACATCTGTTACATTTATTTTTCTGACAATAATCTTTTTTTTCTTCCAATTTTCTCATCATCAGATAAGAGAATAATTTTTTGTTTTAATTTCCCTATTCATTCTTTCTCTCTCTCTTTCTCTCTCTCTCTCTCTCTCTCTCTCTCTCTCTCTCTCTCTCTCTTTCTCTCTCTCTCTTTTAAATTAAGAAATAAATCTTCCTAAGTCTCGAATCAGCTAAGAGTAGAAATCTTTGTTCTTTCGACCTTGGCTATTCCTTTCCGAGAAAGTGAAATAGGCGATTTCACGAAAGCTCGGAAAAATAATCCAATATCTAATTTTGAAATGGTGAGCTAAAAAACAATTACATGTATGAGAGTCCATCTAGATTTAACATCAATCAAAGTCGAACAATTTTATAAATAAAGGAACTAAATCCACTTAAATAAGCCTATTGCGGATTTTTATTTTTATTTTTAAATGCTTTCGTAAGGTCTGAAAGTTTTTAAAAACGAATTTGTGAAGATTAGACGACATATATGTTGCCTAGAAATTATTTGTGCCGCCCTAGATCACTAGCTTATGTATTTTGCTCATCATCAGGTACCTTGTCGGGAACAGACATTGGCAATCATGTTCCTCCATTAAAACCTATTCTTAGGTTATTATTGCTACCCTTGCCTATTGCTCATGACTTAAGATTTTCAATAAAAGTTATTCTCTGTCTACCTCTATTGCGTTTGCCTTCAATCTTTCCACTTCCAGTGATTGCTAAGTGTTCTAAACCCTTATGTCGACAAAAATAGCCTAAAAACTGTAGTTCACTAGTTGCCTCTGTCTAATGATTTTAATTAGTGATAGCTCGAGATAAGCCTCTTTCAGAACCAATTCATTTGACTTTTTTTCTGTCCATGACATCCTCATCATTCTTCTGATAAACCACATCTCTTCTGCTTATGTTTTTTTTTTTTTTTTTTTTTTTTTTTTTTTTTTTTTTT
>BLXT01005577.1:651071-667038 GCA_019648995.1 Plakobranchus ocellatus
AAAAAAAAAAAATTAATGCAACAAATAAATAAATATCCTGACAAGTGCGCAGTGAAAGACTTTCAGGTTTTCATTTTGCAGGCCGTAAAACAGAACTTGATGGTAGAAATTACCATTGATCTGTTTAATCTGATTTTTCATGGCTTTTCGATGCAATAAGTTTATCTGTCAGAAAGGTTTTGTCTTTCATTCAATTTTGAAGTCAAACTATTAATTAAAGAAAAGAGGTCACAATAATTAAAATTTGAAAAAAATAATTGGTTTGACTTCGAACCTATGAAGTTTCCCGTAATATGTTACAACCGGATTCATTATCATGAATTTGTCTCTCGTGGATGAAAATATGAGATAAGAAAACGGATAGATTGACCTAATAGAGCCTGTGCGTCCTTTTTTTCTCTCCTCTGCTCAGTGAGAGGATAAGAAAAAAAAGTAGCGAGAGAGACAGAAAGGGAAAAGAAACGAACTACAGACTATGACGTCAGCAAATCAAATAGGTTCCCACCCCTTGCCCTATGTGGTGAAGTAAGTTAGCAAGCGGGTGAGCTTGAGGAGTGAGGAGTGGATCAGGAGGTGGAAGAATAGAGGGAGGAAAGGACGAATAAGCTTTGCGCATGCGCACTAAGAAAACGTACGTTCATTGGTCGGTAGAGTAATTATGCAGATCCTCTGACGTTGTCTGCCTCCCCGAGCTCTAGGCTAGCGCAAACCGTCAGTGATTCGGCGCCTTTCCTCCCCACCACATCTCTTATCACGTGATAGGCGACCGCCATTATTTCGCCGAAAGCGTTCAGATCCGTCACAGACTATGACCTGGTCTTCATGATTTTCCACGCATCATTCAACTTTATTGAGAAAAAATTGTGGTAAGACATCTTGTTGTTACGTGTTGAGAAACATCGTTGAATGTTTAATTTTTAAAGGATAGAACCATCTGTTGGACACCGACAATTGCTGTCCCCGGTTTGAAAATGGGCCCAACGAAAAGTGAAACATGTTTCTTTTTGTTCGCTTGTATACGGCACTGCATGCTGGGTATGCCAGGGGCAGACTGTAGGTGAAAAGCAGGATTGGGTTGTCTACCCTTTGCAAAAGGCCAGACCTTTTGAATCGGCGAAGCGGTGTTGTTTAACTTTTTGTTCTGAATCTTCAAAAAGTAAAAATAAGATACTTAGATCTACAATCAAGCTTTTTTAAAAAAAAAATTAAAAGGGATAACCTGGTGATAGGCCCACCGACTTCTAGATCTAGATCTACCTTCATGTGCTACCAACGAAATGAACAGCTCGCGGCTGTAAAATTGTGTATATTTTGTTTGTGAAAGTAGATCAAGTAGATCTAGGCCTACTAGATCTAAATCTAGATCTTAGATCTATTTACAATATGATTTGGCCTACCGCCGCATCATTTCGTCGATAGCTTATGAAGGAAGATCTAGAAGTAGGCGGGCCCTCCCCAGATCATCCCGAATAGAAATAAATTGAATAATTTAGAATCTAGAATCTAGATTTCTAGGCCTTAAGTAGAGAATTTCCATACCAGGAGATCGCCCATTAGGCCAAGACGAGATCAAATAAAATCCTTAGGCCTACATTCTAATCTAGATTATTTACAGCCTTCGTTTTGTCCAATAGTCATGAGAGGTGTTTTTTTCAGCCTTCTCAAAAGGAAATAGATCTCGATCTAGATCTAATCTAGATATATCTTCTTTAATATTTGCCTTACAATCACTTCCCTCCCAAGTTACCGCTTTCGGCGCTTTTTCGTTTGTTCCCCCCGACTTTTTATATAGGCCTAGATTCTAGCTACATTATTCGATCTGGCTCTATCTTCCTAATCCATCAAAGAAATGAAGAGGTTGCAGGCCAAGTTATAATGAAAATATTATTTTCACACAAAATCTACACAATTTGACACTTTTTTCGTTTGCTCCTATCGGATAATATAGCTAGATCTAGAATCTCTAGGCCTATATCAAAATGTCGGGGTGGGAACAAACGAAAAAGCGCCCCGCTTTCTTGGGGTGGAACCACCGCAAAGATCCATTCAAATTCCAAGTGTTCCAAAGAGGCAAGAGCAGAATAGTGAGGAAAAGTCTAGATCTATAGTCCTGTGCCAGACCAAAAGCTAACTGAAACAAATTGTTCATTATTCAGCTTTCATGCTGGTCCAGCCTAAATCTTACCAAGAGTCTAGATCTAGATTTTAAAGAGCTATGCTCAAATTAATTTAAAAGTTTGGATTGGTTTTTTTCCAACTTCTAAATACAGGGCCTAGGCCTTTTAATTTAGCCCCAAGTAATTAGATCTAGATTAGGCATAACATGGGGACAGGCCCAACAACTTCAAGATCAACCTTTACCAGCTGCCAATGAAATGAAGAGGTCGCAAACACAATATTGTGTGAAAATAGTACTTTACAATGTGAAATAGTCTGCAACCTCTTCATTTCATTGGTAGGGCATGATGATAGATCTAGAGGTCCCTGGGCCTGTCCCCAGATTATTTTCTAGAAAGAAAATTAGGAACAGTATAATCTGGATTTGATCAGATCCCCATTAAAGCACATTCATAGGCTCTTGAGCTGCCCCTAATTATAGGCCTAGATCTGAGTATCTAATCATTTTAATGTGGTAAATAGATCTGGCAGGCAATAGATTAAAAGATTAGTTATTTCGTCTAAGAATATATGGCGTCTTTAGGCCTACCCATTAATTCTTTTTCACCTTGATAATGTTGTGACTTTTTTCACATTTTGGGAAAAAAGTGCTGATTTCATAAGTAAGGTCTAGATCTAGGTACTTTTAACTTTGATTGAATTAAAAATATATAATCAAGTCTTATTTCAGCGAAACTAAAATATGCACACACACACACACACAAAATTATCTCTTGCTATTGGACTCTTTTCCATCTGGTCATATCACAGCATTTAACACTGAATAATGTGCAAAAAAAGAACGTTTTCTTGTATTACTTGCTTTGTCATTTTTTTTTTTTTTTTTTTAAATCATTGTAAGAGCTGATCAACTGAAACTCAATTGAGAAGAAATATGATCGCCAATGCCTGTTCCACACAAGGGGCTTAAAGAAGACAATACCGTGAAAAAATTTCATGGAAAAAAAAAAAACAAAGACTTTCCAAACTTTTGAAAAATAAACAAATTAGTTCTAAGGAGGCTGATCAATCTGAATTGAGGGATTAATTTTTTTTTCCGACTCTAGACAAGATACTTGTAAAAAAATATTTTCTATCCTTGTATGTCCTGAATTTCCCTGTACACTTTCTTGCAATAGAGAAATTTACTGAAGAATATAATTCAAAGTACTGGCCTAAAGGTTAGGTCAATCTGTAAGTTACTTTGGATCAAAAGTGATTTTATTTAATCTAAAACTGCTCTCTTTTCTTTTTTAGCATTCCTTGGATATGACTAAGTTGGCTGAGTGCAATTAGCAAACAACACAAGTGATCATCTTGGATTACATGATTCCAGACCATTCCTTCTTGGATCTTTAAAGGTTAGGTCGTTTTTAATGAATAAAAATCTTAGTTCCAATTTTTAATTGTACAGTTCATATGATAAAACTGGGAGTGATTTAATTTTGGAAACAAATCATCATGATTTTTTCATAATTTGTGAGAGATGCCCTGCTATGTTGGTGTATCCACTATGCGCTCCCATAGGTTTGAGAGGAAAGTTGGTAATAAGCATATCTTGGGGAGCATGAATTTTTTTTTTTTTTTAAATAAATTCTTTATCAAGTTTCCTCCAGCTTATAAAACTAAGAGTTGATGAAGATGTTGCATTGTCCGCTTTCGTGATTTTTTTTTTTTTTTTTTTTTTGAGCAGCATGTTCTGGTGCTTTACAAACTGCTATTATTCCATAAAGTTCTGCTTTTTTTTTCTTCCATTAATAAATTCAATTTGTACCATATAAAGTTGTTTTTAGAATTTTGATAGCAGATCAATTCTCATAGCCAGCAAGATGGCTATGAAGGTAAAGGCAATATAGGTGTGGATATTTGGGTAGGTGATCTGTTCTGCAGGGTCCAGTTTTTTGTTGAGACGTTGCGATCACAAAGATATATGTCTAGCTTTCCGTGATTATTTGAGTACATTTTTCAGTCCCAGATCTGACCATTTGATTTCCTTGCCCTGTGTTAGATAATCTTATGCAAGAACATAGCTGATAACTCACATCTTAGAACAGTTATATTTACAGACTGATTTGCAATAACGAGGCTCTTGTGACAGATGCATGATCTCTTTAAACCTGTGATACTTTAACACTTCAAAGTGAGGCAGATAATTTGGAAATGCCGGTTGTAGGTGTCAGATTGGGCTATTTTTAAGCATCCCCATTTCTCTCTCTATTATACTTTTCTTCTCTCTTAGAAATTATTATGCTTTCCCACTCTTTGATTTCACACAACATCCCTCTTTCTTTTTCTCTTTCTTTCAAAATTTTTTTTATTTTTCTCTGAGTCTCTTTTGTAATAAATTTAAACCCCTTTTCTTAATTGTAGAAAGCTGAAGCGATTTAAAAAAAAAAAAGAGCTCTTCAAAATGCAAATTATGATTTTTTTCAAAACTAGTTCATTTTTTTTTTTCCTCTTTCATCTTCATTGATTATGAATTGGACAACTGTGGAATATATGCAAATGAAGTTTTGTTTGAGGTTTTTTTTTTTTTTTTTGCACACATTATTCGAAAAATTTGAGATTTCACATTGCTTGGAGAATGTCGATGAGGCTACCGTGGAACAGGTCTCATAAGTAGGCATATTAATAATATTGAATTAAAAGCATAACCTTGATGTATAATTTTTAATTGCACGTTTATGGTTTAAAAGTCCCTTTTCCAGTTGTATCAAAAAATATGCTGGTTTTAAGATTACACTTTTTATTTTTTTCTAGTCCTCAGAAATTTGTTAAAAGCTCTTGTGCAAAAAAATATTACTGAGACTTGTAACTTGTTTTTTTTTGTTGCCTCACATATTTCCAGTGTAAAACAAATTAATCAACATCATGAGGGCCCTAAGAATTTTAAAATGAGTTTGGACTTTTTAAGGGTTTTTTCTTTTGTTTAATAAGACTTTAATATCTAATAATGATATTTATAACTTAAAGTGGAACCTTATCATAGATTTAATTATCGTGATGGTATGCCTCAGTGCAAAATTATGACGTTTTGTTTACTTTTATATTGTATGCAATTAAATTTTATTTAAATTGAACTTAACTAGAAGGATGGAGATCCCCTGTAGTTAAAAGTTGTGAGACACTTTTTAACTCCTACAGAGCATATATATAAACATAAGCCGATAACCAAGAATGATGGAGATCCCATAACATTTAGAGGTTGTTAGACACTTTTCTAACTTGTACAGACCATTTGAAAGTAAGTTAGCCAGTTATGTAGCTTGGGATTGTTAGAGAACCCTGAATTTGCTATAGAAAGGGGTAAAAAAAAGCTTGACAAGAAAGGAAAAAGGAGAAGGAAGGGACAAGAAAGAAAAAGAATAAATAGAGAAAGAAAGAGGAGAAGGGAACAGTAGAAACAGATAACAAAACAAAAAAAAAAGAGAGAGAGCTAAGAAAAAGAATATGCAGTAGGAGGTGTAGCATTATGTGTAATGTTTTTTTATTGCCCTACACATCATATTTAGAGTTACTGTAACTTTCCATTTTTCTTTTTTTCGCTATGATTTTTTTCTGATTAGCACAGGCCAGGCTTCCTTTTCGTAATAAAAGCAGGTAACAATACCTAAAGCACAGAAAGTTACGATTTGTTTGTGTGCTTAGTGCTTAGAGTTAAGGCAGAAAAAAAAATTCTACCAATTTGTTAGTAAGGGTTACTACAAATTTTCTGTATTGTGGTTATTTTGAATAAATTCTGAGAGGGATTTCTTTGCTCATCTTTTGCAATTAATAATACATATGCTTTCTCTCATGCAGATGGAGTACTTACCAGCAAAGGAAAGTTGTGACAGTATGAAAACAAGCACTTCGCCTTCAAAAAAAGGCAATGGTGTGGAATGTAATGGGATTATGGACCACCAGGCTGACTGTGATATGTCAAATGAAGGTCAAAGTCTTTCAAGCAACTCTGCTGATGTCAGGGATCCAGAAGCTTCATCAGCAAAACAAGCCTTAGTCAATGGATTTTCCAATCCTCCTGAACAAGACAAGATGGAAAAGCCTGGGCAAGAAGTGATTGGAGAAAATGTTGCTGTGCCAGATGTGCCTAATCTGGACAAAGAAACAAAAGAAAGTGAAACTTCTGCAGAAGAGCAGTCATGTGATACCATTGCAGTGCCTGTCAAGGAAGAAGTAAATAGTCCTTCCAGATGTAGTATAGAAAAGAAGGAAGAAGATGTGGCTGAACTTAAAGTGGAGGAAAATGCTAAGCAACAGGAAGCAAGTTTAGCAAAGACAGAACCAATGTTAGCTGATGAAGTTGGAGATAGTGGTGTGCCATTAAAGACTCCCAGTGAAGAGAATAAATCTGAGGAAACACCTGTGTCAGAATCATCAAAAAGTATAGGTCAATCAGTAGATAGCCATGGAGAGCCCCAAAACCTTCCATTGTCAGCTTTCAAAAGTGCCTTGGATGAGAAATCTGACGATGAAAAGGTTAAGAATAAGCTGAACACTGCAGATGATCAGATAACTTCTGTGGGATTACCTTCAAAATCTGGGGAGGAGACCACAGAGCAAGAGATGCAGAATTCAGGAAAGGATAAAGAGGATAATGAAAAAGTAGAGCAATCTCCAAAAAAAGCAAACCCAGTAGAACGTTCTGAATCAACTAATGATGACATTGAGATAATTGGAGAGTCTTTCACTCAGTCTGTTCCTACTCAAGGTGTTGCTTCAGTGAATTCCAGCCTGCAGAGGCAACAACTAAATGCTGGATTTGTCTCCGCTCATAGCAATAGCTTGCTTAACAATAACATACAAAATGCTTTGCTGCTGCAGAATATGAGGATTCCTGGACCCCACTCAAATCTTACTGGTACAGTGGCACCCCCAGGTTCAGGCAACTATGTGTTTCCTGGTGGTTTTCCACCTGCTCAAGGTGTATCACTGCTCAACTCAAACACTGCTAATGCTCCTCCAATACCGAAGTCAAGCATGGACCAAATAGAGCTGATACGCTGGGAGATTCAGAACCGCATCAATGTGAGGCCAAAATATTTCAAGCCTAACCCAAGCTCTGAGCTTGGGCCCCTGGCAAAGTTCCTCTTTGATATTGGATCTGACCTTATAAAGGAATCTGTGTACCATGACCTTGTTAAGATACAGTCAAAAAAGAATGATGATGATAAATTGAGTGAAAAAGAACGGGAAGATTTGGCCAAATTAAAAGAAATTGAGAAGGATCTTCAAGCTACTATAGGCCATTTAAAGTTAAGACTTAGAAAACGCTGCCAGAGTTGTGGATTCCAAACAGAGTCCAGCAATGTTTTGTTTTTCCATAAACAGTTCCCTCATGAAGACAACAAAAACCTGCGGTGCTCACATTGTGCCTTCAGCACAAAACAGAGTATGGCCTTCAAGTTTCATATGGAGGCGGAGCATGCTATACAGGGCAGACTGCATGAGAAAAAGGCTTTCTTTGAGTGTCATATGTGCCCATATGAGAACAATCAAGAGCAGAAGCTGCTATTGCATCACGAGCGGTGCCTCAAGCAGTTCAGGCCTCTTTTTAATCTCCATCCAAGCTGTCTGTCTGGTGCTGAGATCAACCTCTGCTTGGAAAATATCTTCTACAAGCCAATTGTGCCGAAGAATCTGAAGCTCTTGCAACAAAAGCATGCCCAGCAACAGGCAGCGCTTGCCGAGGCTAAACGCCAGCAGGCTCAAATGCAAATTATAGCTGCACAGAAAAATGCTGCTGCACTGGCAGCAAAGAAACAGCAACAGCAGCAGCAGCAGCAATTACTGCAGCTTCAGAAACGTCAACTTCCTCATCTAGCTCCACGCTTTAATGCCAATTTGAATCCCAGGGCCCAATCTCTTTTGCCTCGACCAGGGCTATCCCCTCAGCAACAACAGCAGAATGCAGTAAGGTACAATGCCAAGTCCAATCGTCCAACTGTAGCAAACATGCTTAACAACAAGGCCAACATGGCAGCCAACAACAAAGCCAATATGGGAGCTATGCCAGCACAGAACTCTCCACCAGGTGGCTTCGAAGTATGTGAGATTTGTGGAGGTTATGTGAAAGACAGAAAAGCGTTACGTATCCACTTTTTCTATGCTCATCGCATTGATTTGCCATTCAATCTGTTTGAGCGAAGCCAAGCCCCATTATATTGTGCCACCTGTTATGTCAGGTTCTGGACAGCTCAAGGCCTGCGCAAACACATAGACACTCACAAAGAAGAAAACCAGACAAGGGGTGTGGTTGGCAAGTGTATTTCATGTGGCCACCATGTTCTGAACCTTCTGCTTCATATGCGTATTGTACATAACAGAGAGCTTCAGCATTACATCAATGCTCTCATGTGCATGTTTTGTGGGGGGCACTTTAGTTCCAGGCAAGACTGTGAACGCCACATTATCAAAACTCATGGGAATGTTGATCCAGTGTCAGGCACCCTTAAATCTCCTCCTCTTGCCTCTCAGGCAGTATCACCTCAGCCATCTAATGCCAAGTCTGGCTCAGCCCAAAAAAAATCTTCCTCTGGAAAAGGAAGCAACGCTAGCAATCTTGTTAAAGGAAGTGTTTGCGTTTTGTGCAATCTAAACTTTGGCCGTAATGTTGACTTGACACGACACTGCATGCGCATGCACCACACATGTATGAAGTGTGGTATGGTAGTGATTGACAAAGCCTCCTTACTCAAACACACCTGCCTGACTTCTCCAAGTGGCACTCGGGACTGTGGCATGTGTGGGGAGTCAGGTTTCCACCCTGCATATTATGTTAAACATCTTCGGGATAAACATCTCCGCAAGTTCTCAATCAAATCTGCAAAAGTCAGCAGGGATGTTATTGAGCGTTGGACAAAACGGCCATGCCCATTTGAAGATAAACAAGAGATTCTTGTAGAAATATCCGACTCTGATGATGACTCAGCAACCACTTCTGGTAGTCAGGGTCGGTTGGCCAGATTAAGGAGTCCCATAAAAAAGCCTAAAATTGGGCCTCTCTGCTCAAAGATAAAGAAACCCATCAAGAAACCAAAGATTGGCCCTGCATCCAAAATTGGCCGCCGCCCTTTAATTATTGACACAGAGGGAGGAAATGAGCGAGAGAAAGAATCGGATGCCAACAGCACAAACCAGAGCGGTAAGCAAGGTGAAAAGGAGGACAAAAAATCAATTGATGTCAATCACAGTGGAGAGAGGAAAAAGAATGAACCAAAAAAATATGAGAAGGGTTGTGGGAAAGCTGCATCAGAGATAAACAGTAAGGAAGAGACTGAGGACCACAGAAATGGTACAGTGGTTGAAGAGAAAGATGAACCTGATGTGGAAAAAAACAGTAAGAAAGGTGAAAGTTGTGAGGCAATGCCAACAAGAGCTGAGAAAAGGAAGTCTTTAGAGCAAGAATACACAGAAAGCCCTGAAAAAAAGAGAAAACCAGATGCCTTAATTGCTTGAGAAAATATGGTCTGGCTTTTCAAGCAGAATGTTTTTAAAAGAGAATTATTTAATTCTTCAGGTTGACTTTTTGTAGTTTGTAACGAAAATCAATTCACTTATAAAATTACTCATCAGTGTCATTAATGTCACATGTTCTTGCCTTGAATCCAAAAAAGTGAGACACAATTTTAAAGTGTACACCATGTAAATATTTCTTCATGTTGATGGCGGTGATAATGCATTCATGGATTCCATTTAAATGTAATGCATGTTTTTTCTGTAAATTGATGTTGGTGCATAATCCTTGTGACATGAATTTCTACACACTTGATGAAGTGTCCTTGTAAAGCCGTTTTGGCTAAAAATTTAAGACTGGTTTTAAGTTCATGTAAACTTTTTGATTGCTTCAGATACTCAGCAGCAGAATTTATATTCCTGCTCTTGATTTTTAAACTTTATTTAGATAATAGATAATGATGAAAATCGATATAATGTAATCTTTTAAGAAACTGCTAATTTCCAAATGAAACTTTACAGTTTTCTTTTGCAACTGAGCAATTGCCAAAAAGTGGCCCCAAAAGTTATTTAATTTTTATTTATTAGGTTTTGAATAAAAGAACTGGGCCCAGCAATTACAAACTGGAAATGGGTAAATGAATACCAGTGAGGTGTAAAGTCAGATATTTGCAGTTGATCCAGGTGAAAAAAAAAAGGTCTTTATTTCTTCAAGTTGTTATGATGTATTGGTACTTGACTGCTTTTTTAGTAATTTGGTCATTATCGGTTTGTTTTTGCCAATATCCACAAGGATGCACGGAAAGCTGATTTTCTAAAAATGAAGCATTACTTTTTATTTTTACTCCATTGATTTTAGAAAATCAAGATTAATGCATTTGTGATTTTTTTTTTTTTTTTTATTTTTTTATATATATCCAGTAGAAAATGTTCCAAATATAATGATGATGACAATCCACTTTTTTGCACGTCTTCAGTTATAAACTTCTTTCAGGTAAAGCTGAAAATTTCAAAAGAAAGGTACGCTATTAGCTATGTCCTGGTTTGTTTAATTTTGAGGGTCCCATCTAGCTTGAAATACATTTCCTCAACAATTTCCAGCGCCTTAAATCATTTGCTTTATAAAATTTAGGCAGTCTCATGTGAAAAAAATTACTTAGTCTAATTTAAATGATATTGGCAAAATATGGGTTGGCTGTTTCTATATAGAGGCTGAAAAACGTCAGCAATTACAGTGATTATGTAGTGGGTTTTGTGAGAAATTCACTGGGAATTGAATATTTTGATTGAAAAGGTTTAATAAATATGTTTTCTCCCATTTTGTTCATCTTTATACTACAGTGCTAGCTGGTTCTCTCTATATAATGTATTACCGGAGTTAAAAGGTGATGAATAATGTCTGTACTGGTATACTGTTTTAATTTTCTTTCATTTCCACAATATATCCTACTCACTTATTTTTAGCTTGTATATGTATACTCTTTTTTTTATGAGTTTGATGTCCTTTGCCAAATTTGTGCCAAGGTCTAAGCTTAATATTTTTTTTCTAATTACATTTTTTCTTTTCTCCTGTGTATTTTGTTAATTGACATAAAATTGATTTCAATGCTCTCTCCTGAAAAACTGTAATTGTAATATTTTTTTTATCTTCTCCCACCTTATAAGCACTGTTTTCAAGACTGGTTGATGCTGAGACAAAAGATCGTGAAATTGTCATTTTATTTTTTTTTCTTAGCTATAGTTTGTGAAACACTTTGTTTTATATTTTTTTTTGCCAACAGCTAAAGGACCTAACGGCAACTTTGACATGGATAGGTATCTAGTTCTATAGGTTTAAAAAAAGTTATTTATCAATTATTATCATCCTTACAGTAAATGCCACATTTTGTTATTTCAGTCATAAAATCTCTTGGAGTCAATCTAATTTTTTTTTATTTCTAAGCTCAGTTTTGCCAATTCCTTCTCCACTCATCAAAAAACTCAAGGTAAAATAATCAACCTGCAAAGAAAAGTCAAAGAAACTTTTTTCCATAAACAAAATTCCGCAATAAATATTAAGTCGGTGGACAAGAATTGCAAATGCAGCAGTTGTGACAATCTTATCACAGTGTCAGCTGTTGGGCAGAATGATAGTTAATCCTAGTCTTCTCCTCTGAAAATAATGTTTATTTTTTATGAGTACCTGTTTGTTTTGGGGTTTTTTTTGTTGTTTTTTTTTACATTACAATGTTATTCCAATCATGTAGAGAGTTAAAATTTATTCTGGTTCCTGCTTGAGATATTCTAAAGTTAGTGGTTATTTTGTCTTCAGTGAACAGTTAGAATGCCGCTACTGTATTTCAATGAGTATAAATATCGTTTCATGTGCTTTCTCCTCAAACACATAATTTTCCACAAGTTGCGTTGTAAGTTGTTCATTTTGTTGAAGATTTATGAAAATATTGTTCCTTTTTTTTTTATTCTGTTAGATCACTCAACCGATTTTCATTTTGTTGGTCTTGAAATTCCAGAAATTTATGTGATAGCAAGATAGCAAATGTTTCTGGTTTTTTGTTTTTGTTTCTCACTTCTAGCTTTATGATTATCCTTTTTTGTTTTGCTCTTTAGCACTTCAGTTCAATTACGTGTAATGTTCATATTTGCTGTCATTATACAGTTAAATCCAGTTGAAGTTAACCCATCAAATATTAAAAATAATAGGCTGGATTTTATTGAATAGATTAAAGAGAGAGAGAGAAAGGATTAAGTGGATCATACATGAGATTTTGGTCTTATTCTTAAGATCAGCAAACATGCTTGTTTCAAAACTTATTTTAAAGGTTTTTATTAAGTGAGCAGCACTGTCATGTGGAGAAGAAAGGCATGTTTCTTGTGTTTGAAGTCTTTCATTTGACTTAATTGTGCTCTTTATGTAGGGAGTGTTTGTGGCAGAGGGGATAGCAAACTCATCCTGAGATCTGTCAGTAGGGAGTGTTTGTGGCAGGTTTGAGCCCTATCCCAACAAAGGGCTAATAATTTTGGGATCGTTTTATTTTGCACAGGCTATACATTTGCAACAAATCATCCTGCAAGAGAAATGGTCGCTTTGGGCTGGAAACTGCCTTTGCAAGCACATACAATCTGCTTTCAATCAGTTTTTAATTATTTCCAGTGAAGATACAATTAAACAATAACGATTATGCACACATATGCGTGTATCTGTCATGATGGTGCTGTGAATTTTGTGAACTAGAGATCTATGCAGTGAAAAACTTCACAAATGGGCTTATGTTTCACTCAAAGTTTGATATTCAGTTGAAGAGTTAGTGATGTTAAATTGTTAATCAAATATTATTCGAATGAGGAAATTCTTTCCTTTAATAATAGTGTATGATTCAATCTCTTTCCTCTTTTGGCTGTAACCCAGATTAGCTTTTATGTGCATTCATTCCACTGCCTGTCAATGGTCCCTGTTTTTTTCCATAGATTTGACCATTTTCTCTGGTCATTCATACATGTAAATTGCCCATTTTTATGTAATTTTTTAATGTTATAAATATACTCGTATGCTGTGATGAAAAGCTCATGGTGCTTAGTTTAGAATGGGGTTGAAAAAGTTAGCCAAATTTGTTATCAGAGCTGCCAAGTAAAAGAGGAAGTAAATATGATTGATTTTTTAAAAAAATTTCCTTTGTTATGGGACCATTAATTATGGTAAAATTGTCGCTTTGAAAAAGCCAACATAATGGCATATTTTAATTTTCACATTATCATAAAATGAAATTTTCTGCATAAAAAAGTCTTTAAAAGTTGGTTTGATGGTCCATTTTGTAGCACACCTTTTTCTCTTCATTAATTATAGATATCAGTAGCCTTGCCAAGAAAAGGCAACAATTGTCAGATAGGTATGTTCATCATTTAATACCATTTATTTCCTACTTGTGGCTATATTAAACATCACCCTTTTTATTTTGATACAGTGTAAATGTCACTTATGAGATAAGATAACTTGTTCCATTCCATACATTCAGTGGAAAAGTTTTTTCCATGTAACCAACACCATAGACCTGATGCTGTTCTTAAAATTAATCCGACTGTAGGCAAGAGTTTAGCCAAAGTTAGCACTTTTGGAAGAGAATCTTACTAGAACAATTGTAGGACGTGTAGCTCAAAGTCATTGATATTTTGATTTTAAATTGGATAATTTTGAGTGAGGGGTTAAACATCATCTTGCATGACAAAACAATTTCATAGGTGCCATAAAGAAGAAAATGGGCAAGAACTATGTAGTTTTTTGGTGTAGAGTTCCATAAAATGAGATGGAACAGCTGCATAAATATGGTTTTAAAAAATCCATTCTGAGCATAGTCAATGCCCCATATATATTCAGTTTTTCCTGCAGCATATCATCTCCTTTGCTGTAAAGGTACAAATATCTTTTGCATTTTTTGTTGAAAAGGCTACAATAACTTTGTAGGCTCTATTTACCAGTTTTTGTGACTATGGTCAGTACCAATCGTGGTATTTGATTATCAATCATAATTATCTTAAATCCTTTGGGCATAATTTGCGTTTTGTTTTGTTTTATTTTTTTTTTGTAAATTTAGCCAGCAAAATATGGGAGATCTCTCAAATAAATTGGTATACTTTACAATTACACATTTGTTGGAGAAAAATGTTCCAGAAAAGGGAAAAAAAACAAATGATTTGTGAAATGATCTAATTATTGTTGGTGCATAATTTTTTTTTTTTTAATTCTTGTAAAAAATTTTGTAATTGCTTATACATGTAATATGCTGATGGCCTTTTCTATATATATATATGTATTAACTTTAATATTTGTCTTGAAATTGTGGTAATTAAATCAACTTAAATTATTAATCTGTGTCTTGTTTCTCTTCAAAGAAATGACTGTTGTGTGTGCAATAAAGCTTTTGGGTGGGGGGTACTTTCTTGAAAGATTATATTACAGTAGTTCTTTAGGTAAACAATGACAAGCCAATCAGCTTAAATTTATATGACAGTCCAGTTGCTATCAATTTTATTTTAATATATCTGTTTCTAAGGGTAGGCCCCTAAATTATTACTCGTATTTTCCATTGCATTTGTTTTAAAAGTAGGCCTGATATTTATAAGTGGGATGTCACAAATGTATTTATTTTATTACTATTAGACTTGTGACAAATAATTTTGTTTTCATTTCTTTATTAAAACTTTTTTTTAACAGAATCTAAATTGTTTGGTATATCTGGGCTCAAGGTCAGCATTGTTATCTATGAACTTTTCACCTTTTGCTTTAGAAACTTGCAGAATGCAGTTTCACTGTTTCAGGCTTAGTTTGCAAGTAGAGATTTAATCTAAATGGTCTTTCAATAACACGTCTGTCAATGCTGTCGGCTGTACAGAACAAATAAGTTACATGGACCTCATGTATTGTTTTTAGATTTAATGATTACCAGTCAGTTATAGTCAAAATTGAGATATTACTTTTACTTAGCACAGTCCATGGGGTTTTCTGAAGTATTAGTATACAATTCATCTTTTTAGTCTGATAAAAAAAATGTCGTTACGAAAAAGATGAATTTGATTGGATTTTTTAGATTCCTACAATTAATGTGCACAAGCATATAAATTTTCCCAGCTCAGATTTAAACTATGACACAAAATCACACAATCATGCTCACATTACTCACACAGTCACAATGCAGCTTTTTTTTAATGAAAAGTTGTGAACAATAGTAATTAGTACTAGAAGCTTCTTATGTACAAATTGACGGGGATTACAAGTGACTATTTTTAATAATATTCACATAGTTTGATTTAGTATTATATGCATGTAGTCTGTTTTTTGCCTTTTTACAGCATGTCAATTACTAGTACTATACTGCAAAATGATCTGAGACATTTTTGAAACCCACAATATAAAGGTTCCTGCATATTTCACTTTCAAAGCAAGAGGGCAAACAACTGCACCATCAATGCCTCAGTTTGTCATTTAAATAAATGTATGCAGAAATAAACAATTATGCTGCGTGATTAATTTGAAATTGGCATCACATAGATAACCCTATGTAATGAAAAAGCACTTACAGTCGCCCTAATTGTTGGCTTATTTGTTCCTATGCAACTACTGCTGCTGCTAAATAATCTTGCCATCAAGCATGCATTAGTTACATGGCTGCAAGAACCTACATGTCGGATAATCATGGAAATCAGAAATGTCTCTGAAGTGAAAAGTAGAATTAAAAAACAAGAAAAAATCTACACAATTTTTAAAAAAATTAGAGCTATGCATCAGCAGAGAAGTATTGTTTAGTAAATTCTGTTCTGGAACAGATACAAAATAGATTAAAAAAAAAAAAATTAGATGAAGTAA
>BLXT01005577.1:674861-685515 GCA_019648995.1 Plakobranchus ocellatus
ACTACTACTACTACTACTACTACTACTACTACTACTACTACTATTACTACCTCTACTGCTAGCAGCAACAGAAGTAATAGATAGCTGTGGCAGTTATAGTAGCAGCACCAACAGTTGCAGAAGTAGTAGTAGTAGTAGCAGCAGCAGCATGACGGTAGCAGTAGTACTAGTAGTAGTAGTAGTAGCAGTTGCAATAAAAAGTAAAAAATTACCTGAAATAGAGCCATAAAATGAATATGTCCACCACTACACAACACACCATTTTTGAATAGGTCACCTTCAGTATTGTCAGTAAAAAACCATTTAGGCTGGTGTTATATTGCCTTCTGAGACTAAAATTGATGATTGGTAAGTGTTTTTCGAAGTCTACAAAAGGGCTTTCGGGGGATTCCTAGTTTCAATTGATTCTATCAAAGGGCTTTCAATGGATTCCTTGGGATTTCGAGAAAAATAAACACCGAAGGATAATAAATCTAAAATGCAATAATGGCTTTTATCAATACAATCTTTATTTTTTTTAGAACTTTGACTTTATTCATAAAAAATGGGGTCAATGTTATTTTCAGTTGTTCTTTTTTCTGTTTTTGTGAAAAAAAAACTCTCCCTTTTCAACTGTTTTTTTTTTACTTGTTTCAGCAAGAATTGCAATGTTTCAGTGGAAGGAAGAGCATGAAGAAAATATTCCTCATGATACTGCCAAGCATGAGAGTTGATAGTACCAAACATGAGAGCTGACAGGTTTTGATCTCTTAGGACACATCTTCACCACTTTTTATGGGTTTTTTTTTTTTTTTGGTTTGCCATTGTTTTATCTAGACTCTTGTAAGGCTTTAACACAATTTTTTTTCCCACTAAGATGCATTACTATAAAAACCTGTTGGTTCAAGCATTTTTGATCCAGTAACAACAAACTTTTTCTTGAGTTGTGATTTTAAATCACACCCAGGAAATTCGGGATGTTCAACATGTGCATTTACAGATCTTTAAATTAATCATAAGCTTTGTAGTATAAAAGATTGTTGCAGGGAAGAGAGGAAAGGTCAGATTATAGAAGAGAACGGTAGAAGGAGGGAAGGAGAAACATTTAGATGGTGTATTATTTTCAATAGTTCTGTGATTTTCAAAGACTAAGAAAGTATCATCTAGAAATATGGGCGCATGTGTTTGCAAAGACAAGAACCAAGACCCCCCAATCACACAGGCAGAGGAGAGTGACAGCAGCTCTCATGCCAGCAGCCATCGGCACCGCGGTTACAACCACAACAGCTCAACCATTACCACAACCACCAGTAACAGCAGTGGAACTGAGCAGTCAGAGTGGAGGGAGAGGCATGGCCATCATCATCATCATCATCACCATCACAGATCCCGCAATCATCATGTAAGTTTAAAATAAATTTTACAATACTGACATTTTGTTTGTGGAGAGTTTTTTTTTTTAATTCTTCTTAGATGCTGCTTTTCAATTCAGATGCACTGTTCCCTAAAAGGCAGACCTCAGGAAAAGCAACTGGACTCAATTCAGCTCATGGGGAATCCCTTTGGAATCATAAGTATTGACATTGTTTTTAGTGAAATGGTCTTCATAAGTTTGCAAAGTGCAATGACCAAAAAGAAGCTTTGCAGCAAAGACGACAAAATTAAGCAACCATGTCAGGCCTGATTCATGCCACTGATTAATTCTGTGTGTCACTCGGCTTTTGCCAGGAAAAAAGCACAATGTCTCAATAGTTAAACTCCCATAGGCTTCAAAGGAGGAGTTTCTTTAGCCCCAAATAATTTCTACTCTGTCATACACTCTAACGATTCCCATGGTAAATGGACAGGTGTTGATGCACCATAATCCTATGTGTTTAAATCATATTTGAAAGAGCAATTTTTTGGGGCTACTATCACTTTGAGCCTGTCATTTCGAAACAGCAGAAAACCCTTTTTACTTGGTGGACTTACAAAATTAGCGCGACAGCAAGCTTTTTGCCCTCAAGTATACTGTTTTGGATGCACTTCCTTTATTTTGTTGTCTGTTATATTCCCAGCGACAGCATGGATCTCATAGGCGAAGTCGAGAATCTGAAAAAGAAGATGTTGATCGCCTTGTGTTGGACACTTTGTCTGTGATTCGAACACTTGTAGATAAGTAAGTTTAAAACTTTCATTTACTAATAAAAATTTGTCATCCTTGACACTTTTAGACCTTATTTTACAGATTAATCCTCAGTTAACTTTAAAGTAGGACATTGTCTGCTCTGCTTTTAGTAAATAAATGTCATATTTCTTTTAAACAATAATTACTTGCAAATATAATTTTTTTTCCCTTTTGAATGCATTGTCAAACTCATTTTTTACAATTTGTATTGTGACAAAGATTTTCCTTTTTTTTTTTTTCCAGTAAAACAAGGCTTTCTTTTTTCTGAAGGGTATATTTAAACTCAAATAAGTTTATGTGTGTCGAAATTTAGTGAAGTCTTTACCTGAAGAGGAAAGTCACTTTTTTGTTAAAGATTTATCCCCATCCCCATTTGCGCTATCAAAATCTGTCAATTATATTGTTGGAAGTACTTGCAATATTTCATAAACCTAAGCTTCCAAATTTTGCCTTTGGATTTGATTATATTGTGCAGTTTCATTTTCATTATGTTTAATAAATTCTTGTAATTTTGTAATCAGTGCACAGGAACCTCCGTTGGCCATGCTTATCTTGCACAAAATTGCTGACTGTGACCAGGGCTGGCTGAATGTGGTCAAATCACTAATCCGCATCATACCCATGGAGGATCCACTTGGGCCTGCTGTTGTTGACTTGCTGCTGGACGAATGTCCTTTGCCTACAAAGGTTCATTGAAATAATGACTTTCACACTCTTGAGATCCCAATGATCAGCATATTTTATATACAACAAATCATTTGTATTTGGTTGATAGAAGAATAGGGAAAGAGTTCTTTTAATTTTTTTCTTTGGTTTTTTTTGTCAATAAACATCTCTGCATACATATTTTTTTCCTGTAAGATCTGACAGTTCCTCAGTGGAATGTAGTTTATTTCTGTAACTTCATCCAGTGATCATTTTGCTACAAAAAAAAAAAAAATTAGACATATATCAATGTATCCCATTTATATCATTTCATTAAAGAAAAAATTCTTTTATTTGAAAAAAAATTATCATAGTATATTTCAAATAAAGAATATTTGCTTAGCTAATTTGCTCAGCTTTTTTTTTTTTTCTTCAAGATGATTATGATTTTGTTTTGTGGTATTACCTGTCATCAGGATGCATTATTGGAACTTAAAAATCATCTGAACTTAGCTGAGATGGAGCTGTCTCAAACCTACAGCAAACCCTGTCAGCAGCGGAACATCTGTGTCCTGCTAGGCTGCTTATCAGAAAAACTTGCAGGTAATTTCCTCTTCCTGTGTAAAACAGCATTTGACCTGCAAAATCCAAACTCAGTACCTTTTGTACTTGAGATATCATATGCTGCCCTTTCCCATTTTGGTTGCCTGTCAGTAGCAGAGCATCTGTGTCCTGCTAGGCTGCTTATCAGAAAAAGCTTGCAGGAAATTTCCTCCTCCTATGTAAAACACAGCGTTTGACCTATACTATCCAAACTCAGTACCATGTGTACTTGAGATATCACAGCAACTCTTTTCCATTTTGGTTACATCAACCAAATCTGTATTGATGCAATAATTGTGCTATTTTCTGGGCTTTTCATGGCTTCCCAAACAGAAAGCAGTTGTCTTCCCACAAGCCTTGTTTTTATGTCCATTGCAAAACAAACTATCGGGAAAATGTATGTGTCACTCATTTAAAAAATTCTTAATATTGAGCCCTTTACAAGAGCAATGGGGAGCGGTGGCTAATCTGATAGGACAGTTGGCTACCAAGTCGGAGGTCCGAGGTTCAAATCCCAGTGTGGGCCTAGTCAATTTTTCATTGCTCCTCTCTGTCCACCCAGCACTAAATGGGTAGCTAGATCTCTTAAGACCCGGCAAAAGTAAAGGCCGTTAGGAAAGCAATGGCAAACTACCTCATAATGCCGCATGCCAAGAACAATCAGGACCCTATTCCTTTTTCCCTGATGCTTGACTAAAGGTGGGACCCACCTTTCTTTTGACAAGGGCATTTTTTTTTTTTTAAATTTTTGGTTTACATAACTTAGGTTTCTCGAGACTTTTCACTAGGGATATGTCTTCCTCTCACTTTAAGTTTAAGGCTTAACATATGACTAAAATGATAATGCTTCATGCTTTTTTTATCTTTTTTTTTTTAGGGAAATGAGAATGAGATAGTCATCCCTATGATGTGTAAGAAAGATAATCAAATCACTTTACTTGAGGGGACTGATATACCTTATTATCATTTATGTCTATGCTAATGTTGCTATTAGTGATTATTTTATTTTTGTTTTGATTGCCCCAAAGATTTACAAGAACATAAATGCTTGTAGTAGATGAAGAAATATGATGCATGCAAGGGCTCTGTGTGAAAATTTTGTGTATTTATAATGATTATTTTTCAGGCTTTATCGTTCTTTTTTTTTTCTTTCCCAGGTCCAAACAGCATATCCCTCTTAACCTCAGACATTTTAACATTTTTGATAGACCGCTTGGTGAGTTTTCTACTTTTTTCCCTGTGTTATTTGTGTTTTTCGAGTACATCTCTTGTAATGTGTTGCTCTGTGAATTTGAGGGTTTGCGGGTGCATATACGCGCCTCTAAGCATTACTGTCTCCTCACATCAAATTAACAAGTTAGTGGAGGTTTTAAGGATTTGTTAATGTAAAATTAACCACAGAAGCCATTACCATTGTGAAACTGGAACTCTCCAAGACTATCAGTGCAGTGGGGGGTAGGAATACCTGCAATTTAAAACTGAAGTGTAAAAAAAGGTTTCGTGATTCATAGTTGAATTAGTTATCATTTTGTTCTTACACTGTGTTATCACTTTATCTCAAGAAGTGTTACTCTAGAGTAAAAGTGTGTATATTTAATTGTGGTGCTTTTTCAAGAAAGAATTTTTTTTTTTACAGCAAAAACGAGTATTTCAAGAATATTGGGCAGTTTAATCGGCTCTTGACTTTTCTTGGGTTAAAGAAATTGGTTAATTGTTGTGCACACATCGAGAGCCAATAGAAAAGAGGAATGATGATCCTCTTTTGAAAGTGATCCCCCAAAACTGCCAATAGGTGTTTGTTTACAATTCTAGGGCTAGAATTCTGACATCTGTGTCGTCATTCAAAACTTTTTCTAGCTTTGTTGGTTTTTTTTTGTTTTTATTATTTTTTTTGGCTAAGAATGATGCATGGGAAAATGCAGCAAAGAACACTAACTCCTGCTGTGAATTCATTCCTTAGGATGAATTATGAATATGAAATGAGATGTAGCTGTAGTTTTTACTTTTGGTGTGCTTAAGTTTTGTGGGGTTTTTTGGATTGCTTTGGTATTTTTTTTCTCACATATTAAAGTCCTGTTCTAAAATATGTGCGACAGATGTATTTTATATATATATATATATGTATTACAGACCTATAAATAAAAGTAAATTTCCTCTTGCATTTTGTTATGTTTTCATCATCCATAGATTTTAAAAATGCCCCTTTCTGAGATCATGTTACATATGGGCTATCCTTTTTGGAGTATTGAGATTGAAAGACATAATACAGAGCACACTACATTTGGCTGCTGAAACGGGTCATGGTCACTGCAGATTCATGGTGGAAGGGGAGGGTGGAAATGTATTCTCACCAAAATTTGCATCGTGATCCATGTTTCAAATATCTTGTATTTATTACTTATGTACGTGCATGTTACATATTGTATGCACTCAGGTACAGGGCCTACTGAGGGATCCTATTTTGATTTTGGAACATATTTGACCTCTGAAATACATTTGTAATATGGATTAAAAATACATGCTGTGTAAAAAGTTTCAAACACAACCAGATAGAATCATGCGTCAGTCAATGTTTGATGAAAGACCTGTAGGTGGATACATTTGAGTTCTAACGTAGGAACTGTTTAGCAGCTTTGCTGTTGAATACTCATATCTTGATGGCATCATACAGGCTACATAAATTAATTTTGTATTAATTGATTGAGGGAAAAAAAAAACTCTTTTATGGTAAGACTAAAAACCCCAGCTGCTTGAGTTTTTGCAATAGGCCGATTTTTATTAAAATTTAAATGTGAATTAAGTAACTCTTTTGGGTCATCCATGCCTTTGCCATCATCAATATCCTTTCTCTTTTTATAGATGTTGTTAATGATATCAAACTAGAAAATGTTGATAGAAAGTGTGCTATGTTATTACTGTGTTGATTGTCTTCCACAGAAACCATCTAATCACCCTGTTGTGATCCTTCATGCCATGGTTGCTCTAGAAAAGTTTGCTCAAACAAGTAAGCACAACAGATTTTTTTTTCCCTCTGTGATCCTTACAGATAAAACATGCCTCTTGAAAGTTATTAGCATCATTTGTCAATATCTTTTCAAGAATGATTATGGTAATTTATTTTTCACTCAATGCCAACCCTTCCTGCATTGGGTCCTGATCCTCTACATCTCAGTTTAAGACTTAACATCTCTTCTTTGGAACTGTTCTCTTATTGCTGACATAAACATTGGATCCTGATACTTTATTTTTCTTCTTTAAATAGATCAAATATTTCTTACTGTTTTCACTTTGGCAATCTCTTTAACCATTTCTGCTCCTTTCTTTCTGTGAAAACAGCTGAACACAAAGTGCGGGTGATTAAAGCCATGAACCAGTGTGAGACACATCCACTAACACTTCTAGAGGGTTGGTATCGCCGTGAAAATGACCCAAAGAACCCACTTAGCTTTGCCCGGCGAGAAGTTGGCTTCTGCGCTGGCTGGTGCCTTGACAATCTATGTGAGTTTTGGTGGTCTGCCAGAGGGAAAACAAACTAACAAGATTTATTTATGAAAATAGTGATTGTAGGATTTTTTTATTTTTTTTATTTATTTTTTTTTTTTTTACAAAAATGTAAGCAATTACTGCATGCATGAGTGTCTTTGCATTTATGTATTTAAAAAAATAAGGTGGGGGAATAGAATTTTTTTTTTTTATACATTTTATTTAATCAAGGTTTGTGCAGGAAAAATGTGAGTTCTCTTTGATATTAAAGATTGCAATTCTTATTTAAAAACATGTTCTTGCTTTACTGTTCTTAAATAATGTCATAGAGAGGACAAAACATATGCTACATATCCACTCTCTGCCATAAAAATCTTCATCCGTTCATTTTGCTTTTTGATTTTCCAAACCTTAAATTTTAGAAAAGGGGCCGTACAATAAGTAATTGAAGTTTCATGTCTTTTTCTCCTGTGCCTCTCTGTTATAAATTATGAAATAAAAGGTTTACATTCTTCAGCTACTGATATTTCAACTAACATTGATAAATTAGCTTTAAGATGCTTGAAACATTTTGTTAAGTATCTCTTTTTTTTTTCTTTAATTATGAATTTTAAAATCCCTTTTATTCTTTTTTTTTTCATATGCTGGGCCCAGTTTTACAAGAGGTAAGTGAGAAATGCATTATAAATATCAGCTACCTGTAATAAATCTACATTTTGCATATTAAATAATTCTTTTGGAGAAATCTAAATGTATTGGGCATAAAAATTTTATATTTTATCTTTGAATTTTATGTGCTAAGAAGTATTGCTCTTGGTGATTTGAACAATAAATATTTTTTTGTGAATGATCGAAGTTGTTTTCACATTGTTAGAATTGTAAAGAAAAAACTGGCATAGAGATTTGTTGCTCTAAAATGTAGGATATTTAAGAACTTAAAAGATTGAAGGAAAAAAATATTAAAAAGTACTTCCAAACGATGATAATTGGGTTGTCTTACGTTTAATTCAGAGTTGCCCACCATTTAATATTTGCTTTATTTTTTTCACATGCAATTTTTTTTTTTGTTGTTTTAGCGTTTTCTTTCCTTTTTTGGGGGGGAATTAGGGGTTGGAAGGAAGAGAAAATGACAAAAAGATTCCAAGCCAAGACACACAAACTTACTTTTATAGCTTTTAGATGAAATTTACGTTTTTTCCTTAGAAGTAGTTCATTTCATAGGCAGTTTTTTTAGCAATATTAACATCAACTATAGATAAGATTGGTGACTGTTACTTTGACATTTCTATTGTGTTCACTCTCATAATATATTACATATAAAATAAGGATATAGAAAGAATTTAAATGTGGTTTTCTGTCTGTGCCAGGGTCGACCATTTTCCTATGAGCAGCTGGACCACTCCCACCTGAATGTTATGCTTAACAGTAATGATGTCAGTGAATATCTCAAAATTTCTGCTGATGGTTTAGAGGTGAGTTTCACCCTTTGTTGTGTTGCTCACCTTCAGTTTTACACAATTATTAATTTGATTTTTTCCAAAAACATAGGCACTACCAAGCTTTTTTGTCTATAGTAATAAAAGTTTTACCTGAAAATTGTCCTATTCCAAGGCCCTTAAAGATGGGGGCACTGTTATTCTGAAAAGTTATCACAACCAAGAAATCAAATGTTTAACACTTATTTTTGTCCTTTCTTGTCCAGGCTCGCTGCGACGTGTCATCCTTTGAAAGTGTTCGCTGCACATTTCAAGTGGACTCTGGTGTATGGTATTATGAGGTGACCATCGTCACTGATGGTGTCATGCAGATAGGCTGGGCGACCAAAGACAGTAAATTCCTAAACCATGTAAGTTTTCTCTTTACTTCTCTCCATCGATTTTCTCTCTCGCTCTCCAAATATTACTGTTTCACAACCCAAATCTACAGGTTATTCATATATATTTATTTATATAATATATACATTCACAGACCATAACATTCACACCAAAACAAAATTTTTTTTTCTTTTGTCAGGATGGTTGTGGTATAGGTGATGATGAGTACTCCATGGCATATGATGGATGCCGACAGCTCATCTGGTATCATGGTCAGAGTGAGCTACATACACATCCTTGCTGGAAACCTGGTGAGTAGCTAAAAGTTTTCCACTGGGGTGTGATTTTGTCCCTTTTTTTTTTTTCTCATTCTCCTCATCTTTATTACTCTCCATCTCATCCTTTGCATTTTCTTTCTTCTCCCCCACCTTTTTTTCATCTAGGTCCTTTTGTGTAAAGCAATCGCCACATTTTTTAACTGATTCCTTAAACATTTAGCAATCATATTTTTTAAAAAGTTTTTTTACTCTTTAGAGTTGCCAAACAATTATTTTGCCGTCTTATTGTGTTAAAAAAAGAATTTTACTGTTTGAGTTATTGTTACTGTTGCAATCATCAGATTTTTAAATGTTTTTGGTACCTTGACTATTTGTCACATTATCACTGCAAAAATTTTAAAGAAATTTATGGTTTTACGAGGACTCATTTCCCCGCTAACTTTTGCCATCATAGTGAGGGCAGATTGACTGTTCCAATCTCCTTTTTCTTATTCAACTTTAAAGAACAGAAAACTATGAGATTTTCAGTATTAATTTGATACTATAGATTTTGAAAAAAATATGACAATGGTTTGAAAAAATATTGACCATTTTTTTTTAATCCAGTTTTTTTAGAACCACTCTTTGTGTTTTCATAACAAATGTTTGTGTTCTTAAAACGAATTTTGTTTTTCATTTTTCAATAAGTGTCCATGAAATTAGGAACCAAGCATTTTTATATCAAAGGGCAGTTCTTTACCTATTGCAGATTTTATATTCATTGATATATTGATTAAATTTTTTTTTCATTTTGAAATACTATATAAGGGTATATGTTTCAAGGGAGATTGAATAATAATATGTTGCCTCTCTCTCTCTCTCTCTCTCTCTCTCTCTCTCTCTCTCTCTCTCTGTCTTTTTATGTATGTGTTTGTGTGATAAGGCTATCTCTTCATGTGATTATACTTACTTTATCCCTTATACTTGAATTTTGCTCAATTTATGTTTTGTTCAATTAATTTAATCAAGCATGATAAAATTTATGGTGTGTGGCCTCTGCTTTTGTGGCTGATTGAAAGTTCTCCTGTTTAGAGTGCTTGCCTCCATGCTACACTGGAAATCATATCAATAAGCTTGCCAGCTGCACCTTTACTGCATCAGTTTTAAAAGAATTGTGAATTGACTAATGTCAAATAAGTATAGCTCAGAGGTAAATATAATTTGTATTTATAAATTTCATTGAATCTAACGTTTGTTAAAATAACTCAGAATGGTCATTGATTGATAGATAATTTTAAAAGTTTGAAAGTAGTACTTGAGGCAGGCCAATATTACATGTGCAAGGGGTAATGTGTTCATGCAACCTGATGTCCAGAGTTATTGTACTTAGAAAAAACAATTGAAAGTTCAATTGATAACGGTCTCTTCACCTTTTAGCCATTAATATTGGTCTGAATGTAGAAGTTAGACTTGATCCTTTTTATTCCCTACCACATAAACAAATATAGAGGGGTTATCTTTAGTCCTTTCTGTTTTCTGTCGTTCTTTCTTTCTTCAGATTTCTGCCTCACTCTGTCTCTCCATTTGATTCAGTTACCCTATATAGGTTACCACAACAGTATTTTGTATGTTATCATGCAGGTGTTGTTGCTGCAGTGCTTTGTGTAGGCTACCACAGCAGTTACCATGTGCTCTTTACCCCAATA